>QGSO01000290.1:533024-747741 GCA_011037825.1 Carya cathayensis
TCAAGTATTCTTTTGATCACAACCATTTTGGACTAGTGTGGTGATCACGGCTTTTTAGTATGCCTTTATGTATGAAATATGTTTCAAGTATTTGGGATATTTTTAGTTTGGTGCATAGTATTGCTAAAGAAAAAAATTATCCGCTGCGAATATTGCATAATGCTAGATGCATGTTAGGAACATTGCATCTTATATGTCATGAACGGGGGCAGGTAACCTTGTGTTGCATGTCTTGACGCTTCAAATGTCCGTTCAATCCCAAGCGGAATTTGGGGGTGTCACATTTGAGCTGGTTGCAACCTCAGATTTTATTGGATCATATCCTAGTCCACTCTTGTCACTCAGAAGCTTTCCAAAACTTAGGATTTCATCCAATTTTTGCTTCCCATTGGAGAAGGATTTCAGTTTTTCCTTCAGCAAGGTTATCTCACTTTCTTGAGCTTTTAACTCATCTTCCAAAAGCACATTCTTCATTTTAAACTGATCAACTAGAGCAATGGCTTCAGTTAATTTGCCTTGAAGCTCTTCGTTTTCTTGTTTAATGAGGTCTATCTCTTGAATGTGAACTTTGTTGAGTTTCCTCAGTTTGACACAGTCCTTGTATAGTTTCTCATATACTTCTTGCAGCTCTTCTTCATACTCAGATTCATTTTCAGACAAGTTCTCCTCATCCGACACGTTTTCACTGTGTTGACTTTTGCTATCTACCGAAACAGTGAATGCCATGTAATTCAGATTTCTTTTTGGAGAAGAGTTTCCTGAGGAATCACTTGACTCCAACTTGCTCTCACTTAGGGATGCCATTTTTGCCATTTCTTTTGCCTTCTTGTAGTTTGCACATTCCAACCGAATGTGTCCAAAACCATGGCATTCATGACACTGCACACTAGACTGACCCTTGTCTCTATTTGTTCTAGTGTGCTTCTCAGAGTTTCTATCCTTGTTCCCTGAACTCGAGCCTCTGTTTTATTTTTCAAACTTTTTCTTTTCAAAACTCTGATTCTTCTTATTTCTAGCCACAAACATTTTCTTGAATTTCTTAGCATAGAATGCTAATTCTTTGTCATCCATAGCCAAATCATCAGATGACTCATCTGACTCCTCTCTAACAGTATTGAGAGCTATGGACTTGTGCTTCTTGTCTACTGGAAGAGTATGTTCATATGTTTGGAGAGAGCCCACCAACTCTTCTATTCTCATAGCGTCCACGTCCTTGCTTTCTTCAATAGCTGTGACCTTAGGACGAAATCTCTCAGGAAGAGATCTGAGAACTTTTCTCACAACTCTATTCTCAGGAATTCTATCCCCTAGATTAAATCGAGAGTTGACGATATCATTTAACTTGGCATAGAAAGCATCAAATGTTTCATCATCCTTCATCCTTAATTCTTCAAAGCTAGTGGTCAACATTTGAAGCTTAGAGTTCTTTACAGCCTTGGTACCTTCATGAGTGATCTCAAGAATATCCCAAGTTTCTTTGCAATTTTGGTACATTGATATTCGTTTAAACTCTTCCTGGGACACAGCCATGAAGATTGCATTCAGTCCTTTGCTATTCCAGCCACATTCACTTATTTCATCTCTGGAATAATTTTCCACACTTTTGGGAGTTTGAACTCCATCAACAATAACTTTTGGTTCCGACCAACCATTTGTTACGGAAAACCATACTCGTTCATCTACAGATTTCAAGAAAGCTCTCATTCGAACTTTCCAATAAGCATAGTTGTTTCCATCAAAATATGGTGGAGATGTGAGTGATTGAGATCTATCCATTTAAAACCACTACGGCAGGATCACACTCAGGAACTGAATCCTAGCGGAGTGAACCCTCTCTGATACCAATTGAAAAAGCAGTGGTTATACACAACACTACACCTAGAGGGGGGTGAATAGGTGTAATCAGATTTTTCTGGTCTTTTTAAAAAAAGATTGTTAGACAACAATAAAACAAAGGAATAAAACACAAAAATAATCAACACAAGATATTGATCACGGAGTGGAAACTCATTTGAAGAATGTATTCAAAATCTAAAACCACTCCGGGTGTAAGACACCACCTCAAATCCACTATAGAAATTTTAGTTTGTTACAACCAATTTAGAGACACTCACAAAACCTTTGTATTAGCTAAACTTGGCTTGCAACACCACGAGCGACCCACTCGATCTCTACACGCATGTAGTGTCGGAACTCCGACCTTTCTATAGCTTCCCACGAGAACCTCTCGATCTCTGCATCACCAGCAGCTCCGGACTCCTCCGGCCAATGAACTCGTCCACTCCAATGGACTTATATGAATATTGATGTTGAATGTAGTGTGGTAGAGATGTATTTATCCAAGAGAGAATCAATCAAGTGGGGGAGAGATTGCTCTAAATGTTCTTGGAGGCCCTTAGGGTTTTTGCTCTGATTCTCCACACCAGAACAGCATAGAAGCTGTTCTATTTATAGTACCACTCAAATGAGGCGCATGAAAACCCTAGGTTTTAAGTCATCTGGAACATTCGCTCGAGCGCAGTGTCGAGCGAAGGTCGAGCGCCGAAATCTGTCTAAGTTCGCTCGAGCCAAGTGTCGAGCGAGAGTCGAGCGGTCCAATCTGCTTGAGTTCGCTCGAGCCAAGTGTCGAGCGAGGGTCGAGCGGTCCAATCTGCTTGAGTTCGCTCGAGCGCCCTGTCGAGCGAGTGTCGAGCGGTGACACCTGTTTTGACCATTGATCAGCACACTTCAATCCTTTTCACTTCAACACTTGTTACAACACTATTTTACACAGGTTTTCACAAGAATATGCCAATCAACTCATTTTTGCCTCAACAAACAGCCGACGTACGTATTCTTTTATACTTCTTTCTCCTAATTAAACTCACAAACATACCTAGATGCATGTATATATATATTACTCTATTAACTATATATATATTGTACCAAATTAAGTTATGGACGGATCGGCAACCATACGGGAACTAGAAAATTAGAGCTAGAAGACCTATATAGCTAGCTACGTACGGGGGTTGATATATAATTGGCGGAACAGTACTTTTAGTGCACGAGCATGCACCGACGCTTGGATCATGTATACGCCTTGCAGAGATCGATATATGCTGCTTGACCAGCTTACTTGGCGCATGCATATATATATGGATGTGGACCTGCGCATGGGCTTAGTCCCTAGCTTGTGCATGCAGCTATATATATATATATACACCCCGGATATAGGGGCAACCATGCATGAAATTAATTAATTAAGATCATCTGGCAGGGAATATAGCAATTAGTTCAGATCGATCATGATCTAGTAGTAGTGATAATTAATGGATGGTGGGCTGCCACCGTACTGGAATATGATCTAAAAAGCTGCAGGATGGTGAGGAACGCATTTGATCGATTATATAATTTAAGTAAAATAAAATTAGGTTAATCTAACTGACTTAGATCATCAAAGTGTTTATAGCTAGTTAGGTACTATTCACGCCTGCTAGCTGCGATCGATGCTGGACGGAAGCTTCTCATGATCATCTGTTCCGGTCCATAGATAATATTAATGTTGGATTCAGGTTTTATGAGATTTGATGTTCTTCACATTGTCTGCAGATTAATTAGCTTTGCATGTGCATTTGATGTTCTCGATCTATACTACTATTCTTTGAGTATTTATCGAGCGCCCATGGCGCTCCCTTAATTACCTGTAGTACTAATTCATTGCATGGATACGTAATTTCTCTGGAAAATTTAAAAGAAAGAATGAAAGAGACTGAGTACGTTCGTCAAGTCGGATCGATGGGTGAGACAAACAATGAGTAAAGCATATAGTACGTAGTAATTTGTGTCAAGCAAAACTGCCGACGCTAGCTGCTATAACTTAGGCCTCATTTGTTTACCTAATCCTAAACTATCTTATCTCATTATTACAACTTTTTTAAATCCATACACAAATTATAATAATAAAATTTCTATGTACAGTTTTTTTTTTTTTTTGAAAAAATGTACAGTTATTTTTGTGTATTCTTTTGTGCACTCTAATAATGTGATTAGTTGTGTATTAAAAAAATTAATACAACCAATCATATCAGTAGAGTGTGCATGGAGTACATAAAAGTGATTGTATGTAGCATTACTCATATAATAAATAATTCAACATTTTTAAATTCCAAAACAAAAACTAATATTAAAAAACTATACTATAACAATATTTTATTCAACTTTTAAGAAAACATCTCATCTCATAATTTCATCTGAACTTTGTAACTAAATGAAGCCTTAATTCATAGACTAAATATTAC
The DNA here is from genome assembly GCA_011037825.1 of Carya cathayensis. Lineage (NCBI taxonomy): Eukaryota > Viridiplantae > Streptophyta > Magnoliopsida > Fagales > Juglandaceae > Carya > Carya cathayensis. Next base: position 537,305 of record QGSO01000290.1, read on the forward strand.
AATATAGGAACAGTTTTAGGGTATGGGGCAAACATCGTGCACTTGGGATTTGAAAAAGAAGCATGTAATAAATGATGTGACGCATTTATCACAATTTGATGATAAAGAAGTATGTAATAAATGATTATTCAATGATGATAAATGTATACATCTTACTTAGTGGGATGTTAATTTTCCTTTTTTTTTTAAATAGTGAGTTCTATTATTTGAAAAAGTAGTTTTTTTTTTTTTTTTTTTTTGTGGATTCCATATTGATTGATTGATTTATTTATTTTAAAAAGAGTGTTTGAAACTTGCATGCTTTAAGATTGTAAATATTATTTCTCTAACTATAAGACAAATAATTTGCGTAAGACTCAAATAGACTAGTCCCATACAAGCTAGCCTTTTGTAAAAAAGTGTTCCTCACCTTTAAAAAGTATATAAAAAAAAATTATTTTTATTTTATTTTATTAGTGGAACCCACATTTTTACAAAAGACTTATATGAGACTTATCTATTTGAGACTTATACATTACTCAATTTATAATATGTTTGGACTATGAAAAAAAATTACTTTATAAAACGTTATAAACTTCTTTTTTATAGCAAAAATAGCATTAATAGAATAACCATTACATATGAAGTTTGTCAAGCCAAATAGCTTGATCCACATACAAAGGAACATCTCCCCACCACATGTCAATATTCATGTCAACCTTAGATGATGTGCTGCCTCATTTCCCATCCTATATTACAAGCTAAATCTTGTATTCATGAAAAAAACATAGCATACTCTTTACCTCTGTCAGCAAGTTGCCAAGGGTTGAGAAAGAAACACTAGATTCTTGTAAGGCATTCACCATCAACATATTATAAAATTAAATGGTTTGATATAAAACTTTAGATTATAAATTTTTTTTTTATAAGAATTAACTAAACTTGACATGTCGCATTAATTAAGTCCAATTAACTTATAAACTTTATATATATATATATATAATTTCTTTATAAACCGAACAGTACTAGTAGTAGTACTACTTCTCAAAACGCAAACCACATGATCATGGTCCACATATATCCTAGCTATGTAGATATAAAACTACAAGCATGCATGTGCTTTAACTTGAAGAATAACTCATCATGCATGCACACACAAATTAAGATCATAAAAAGCATTAAAAAAAAAAACGCCATATAATAAATTGGTATCATGAAACCAACTTGTCCACAGAACATGGAAGAAAGGTACTGATCATGACCATCAAATTAATAAAAGAAAAAAAAGGAATAAATGCTATGGCACAAATGAAGATCGATCGACGTGTGGCGCTAGCTCATCATGTGGTCCAATTATTCATTCTTCAGGTCGGTACTGGAAATGGAAGTAGCATTAATATAAAGAACAAGTTGTTTGTCCAGGTACGTACGTAAATAGGGTTTTTTTAAGCTAGTCGATGAATTACCAATTTAATATAATTTCTGATGAATCATTTATTTATTCTTCTAATTTAATGCATGCATGCCTTTGTTTCTTTTTCTTTCTTGTTTTTATCTTTTTATAATTAAGCATCTCATCAAGCTTCTTAATTAATAGGGAACTGCATGCTGTTGGGACCATATATGGTTTACAAGCGGCCTAGCTCGTAGACTATATATATATAAAGTTATAGGGACCATTTTACAATTAATTAAATATACGTACCCTCGAAAATCATGAAAAAAACAAAAGGGAGCGTAAATAATATCCTAAAATTTAATAATTTTGTCACATAATATTCCTAAAAATCATATATTAATTAATATAATCTACAACAAAAAAATAACAAGAAAAAGTTTCATGTCCCAATAAAAAATAACATTTGATCAACATAATATATTCGCATATCAATTGTGTGGCGGGCCATTCACCCCAAATTAAACAAACAAAAGTGTGTGTATATATATAATATGTATATATCTGTCCCTGTACAATATATGTATATATATAAAGTATAAACTGATGGTCCAAATTATTAGGCACTACAAGAAAAATGGGTTTTTGTGGCTAAAATTTAGTGACCAAAAGGATTATTTCCGAAGGAAAGACGGTCTTTCAGTCGGAAATAGTCCTTTTGGTCACTAAATTTTAGTTACAAAAACCTACTTCTCTTGTAGTGAGGCGTGTAAAATAAAATTGATAAACTATATACCTATTTGTGTTCTTTTATGAAAACTCTAAACTCTTCTCTTATATATAATGCAGAATACTATAATGGATACATTCAGATTAAAAAAAAAAAACACTATATCTAAATAAAATTTTTTTAATAATAAAAATACTATCTTAAAATAAAAATAATATTAAAAATAATATTTTAATTAAAATTTTTTTAATTTAAAATTATCTTAACCCAACTCATTTTTTTATAATTTGAATAAGAAAGAATAAAGTGACTTTGTCTTGTTACTGTTTATGCCACACGTTACACGACCATCCATACGCACGGGTGCATGAGAGTAGCATGTCAGGCTTGTTTTTTTCTACACGCAACGTACAGTAATTAAAATTACTGACATCGTAACTGACGATTATTTCTTTTAATTTCCTGGTTATTATCATTTTCCTATTATATATAAACATTTTGAAACCCAGTTAATTTGATGTTAAAATGTACACTGATCTTCAGACGACTACTGCATGAGATCATCTGGCACTAATATGTAAGAAAGTATTATTATTATTATTATTATTTTTTAATAATTTGAAAGGCTAGTAGTTTGGAAAATATATACTTATATCACAATTGTAAATATAAATTTTTACCTTTTTTTATGTCGTGCATTAGTTTCCACGTCAATCATTTAGATAAGAAAATATTTAAAAATATATAACATTATTAATTAATATAATTAACAATAATAAAAATGAAAATGAAAGATGGAGATATTTTCTTTTAGGGTGATGCTAGCGTGCCGTTAATCAGCTTTTTATATATTTTTTAAATGTTTTTAAAAATAATAAAAAAAAATATCAGTACTTAAAAGTTACTTTCTTAATCATTCAGTAAAGAAAAAAATTTTAAAAAAAATTAAATACATAAACGGTTAAAATTAAGGAATAAATTCAAGAAACATACTAGTATTTTTTTTTTAATTTAAGGAAATTAATGCAAGATTAATGTCATGCTTCATCCTATATTTTTATGGCAGAGCAGCGGGCCGTACATGTGGAATATTTTGATCAACCATATATAATGTTTGGAAAACTTTGAATGCAGTCGTGATATGCAAACGGCGTGTAAGCGGCTGCTGCTGATGTGGAAAATGAATAAAACTCACCGTTTTGATTAAAAATTGGAGACCTCTCTCGAATCCTCCCTAAGTCCCATTCGACCCAAACCTGCTAACAAACCCTAAGTCTTCTCTCTCTCTCTCTCTCTCTCTCTCTCTCTCTCTCATTTCCATCCTCTCTGTAACAAGTCCTAAGTGTTCTCCAGAACCAGTTTCCATCCTCTTTGTAACAAGCACGCCGTGTTGTTTCAGTTCCCTGGAAATATGGAGTCCCGATCGGTCTGCTTCCCTCTCTCTCGTTTCCCTCCTCTCAACCCATTTGTTTCAATCCCCTGTAACAAACCCTAAGTGTCGGTCGGTCTGCTTCTCTCTCTGTCGTTTCGGTCTGCTTCTCACTCTGTCGTATCCATCCTCTCAATCCATTCGTTTAAGTCCCCTGGAAATATGGAGTCCCGATCGGTCTGCTTCTCTCTCTCTCTCGTTTCCCTCCTCGCAACCCTCCTCTCTCGAATCCTCCATTCTATTTATTACCTTGCACTAAATCCATAAATCCCTAAATCCCTAAATCCATCCCGTCCAAACCCTAAATCCCTTCTATCTGTTTGGTTGTTGCTAGGGTGAAACCCAGGGTTTGCGAAGGGTTTGCCCAGGGTTTTCACATAAAGGTAAGATGCCTGAGTATTGGTCCGAAACAGATCTATAGTTTTTCATTATTTTTTTTTGTTGGTGAATTTTTGGGTGTGCAAATGATGCTTCTGTGTAGATGGCAATTCTGACATATGTAATATTTATATGTATTGTTCTTTTCTGTGGTAGTATTACTCGTGGGAATTGCAGTATGCAGTAAGATTTGATCATATTTTAATTTTGGACATCTGGTCTGTTCTACCTAGGTATGCATCATTAATTATCATTAATTTTTTCTGGAAAAGCATTTTAATATATATGTTCATATTGCGTTATTGAATGATGGCCCAGTACATGCGTTGAATCTGGTCTGTGTTCCTAGTTTGTGAAGTTGAGTTTATGTGGTCTGCTATGTGGTATTTTGAGTGTATGGTTAAGTTGGTGGGCATTTGGTATGTGCAGTTTTCTATTTGGCTGCTATGAGGTTTGAAAATGACTCTTTTATAGAATTGGTTATAACTGTTGGTTTGATTTTACATTTTTTCCTTTTGGTGCCCCTCTGTGGTGGTCTGCTATGTAATATTTTTCTATGTATGGTTAAGTTGATGGTTAAGTTGGCATGCAATTGCTATGTACATTTTTCTGTGTATGGTTAAGTTGATGGTTAAGTTGGCATGCAATTGCTATGTGCATTTTTCTGTGTATGGTTAAGTTGATGGTTAAGTTGGTGGGCAATTGCTATGTGCATTTTTATGTTTGGTGACTATGTGGTTTCAAATGTGGTTTGAACTGTATGGGTTTATTGTTTATTGTGTATTTGCAAATATATTGTGTATTTTTGCATTGCAGGTGTAATATATTGTGTATTTGCAAGAATTTTATAAAAATTATGACATAATTGCGTAATGTTATATTATTGTTTTCTGTTTAGGATGGATATAGATCCAATATGTAATATCTCAATGGGATTGTTACCATATTATCTTGTTTGCTTTATAATATGATACCTCCCGTGTGGTTATTTATTCTCCCATGCCTATATACGCTGTTTGTGTCATGTACTGATGTGGGGGCTCTGTTTACTTCAATGTGGCTTTTTTGAGTGGCTCTGTTTAGTAACTTTCCTATGAAATAAACTTTTCTTGGTTGATGGAATATGGGCTTGCTTTCCATTCAAATCTTTATTCTCTTATGGCGTTCAACAAGTAAAAATTCTCATTAAACAGTCCTTTAACCAAATATTTGCATAACAAGTTCATTAAACCAAATAATATCCAACACAAAAGTTCCAACACAAAAGATCGAAATGATTTCATGAAATAAATTTATGTATATTCCAATCATTAACCAAATATAAAAGACACATGATGGTTCACGAACTTGCATTTAAATTTGCAATCACTTGAATCACAAATCCAGATTTGTAGTCAAGCACCAACGTAAAAAACAACATCAAACAAATATTATTGGTTGTAAGTAAAATTAAACAAAAGTATGTATGTAATTAAGAAAGTAATAAGCTTTTTTTTCAGTTAAAATATTCCATCTCTCTTGATCATGCCAGGTCCATTTGTTACCAGCCAGAGTATTAAAAAACAAAAATGAAGCACCAGGAAATATGGAGGAAAACCCAGTACGTGGCTCTCTCATCTTCTCCAACGAAATCTCAATTTATTTAGTTTACATTGGCTTCCTACACAACACAAACCAGAGCAAAAACAAACCATATTTGTATACAACATTTTCAAACTCCTATATGAATGCTAAAATATATATTTACCATCTTCATTCAAATCCCACGAAACAGAGCCACATATATATCATGCAAATCTGTTTGGTTTATACAAGCATAAACAGATAGATCCATGTCAGAACCAGAACCTGGCCGTGGTGGTGCGGCCGTGGTGGTGCTGACGGTGAAGTGAGAAGATGAACACCCACGAAACTGACCCACGTCCTGACCTGAAATGCTGGGCTGAACTGCTGGCCCGTTTTGAAGCTGACCCGAGCTGATGGCCCACGAAGTTGACTCGATTTGATGGCCCAAACAACGGTCGGCCTTTGACCTACTCCTCCGCAGACCGGCCCGAAATCCACCGACAACAGATCTGATAGACTGATTCCTGGGACAAAAACTGGAGAAGCCCGGAGTGGTCTTCCTCCTTTCAGCTCTGAGGGCTCGCGAATGGAAGAAGCGGGAAATGGCCAAATGCTTTTAATCTGCACCATTCCGCTTTTTCATTCGTTTCGTTTTTTTTTTTTCTTTTCTTTTCTTTCTTTCTTTCTTTCTTTCCTGCTGACGTGGACTGCATCCCGCTTACATTCATTGACTGTGTGTAGAACTATTGATAATGTTTTCTGGGCTGAGATGATGCATGCATGATGGTTTATCGGTATCTGAAAACAAGGCGGCTTAATTGGGACTGTTCTAATTAAGAGTCGTTTGGTTGATTAGGAGCACCCAATTTAGGTAAAATGTAAATTAGGTGTTGTTTGTATAATAAGTTAAGATAAGATAAGTTAAGATAAAAGTTAAATAAAATATTATTAGAATATTATTTTTTAATATTATTATTATTTTAAAATTTGATAAAATTAAATTGTTTATTATATTTTGTGTGAGAATTTAAAAAAATTATAATAATGAGATGAGATTAAACACTTTTACTATCCAAACAAATCCTATACCATATTGCCTTATAATTATGGGTGTAGATAATGAGAACCGCTAGATCAGCCTAGATTTATAAAACCTAAAATGACATTTGGAAGACGAGAACAATTATCAAGTAAAAGCATAGGTCCCCTAAAGATGACTTAGGAGAATATTTCATGATTTCTTCCCTTGACTTCTGCTAAAAAAAATGAATTATGGAAGAATATATATATACGTATGCTTTGAATCTGGAAAGTGTTAGCATCTATATGCATCAGTGGTAGTGAGGAATGCAACTGCAGCTTGCAATCACAACTTAGAAATAATATTGAGCAAAACACTATAAACTATGATCGATACTTCAATTTCAACAAAGAACATTGACAATAACTATTCAGAAGAACAAAAGGTATAGGTACTGAAACCACTGCAGCTGGCCTTATGGTAAGTTGTCTTAAAAACAAAACAAATCATCAGGTGTCCCTAATGGGTTTTCAACACGTTATAAACTCCATACATGAATGGCTTTTGCGGGTGGCCTAGGGTTCCATACATATATAATGCTTAGAAAGTCAGTCACTGCTGTTTTTATGTCGATATAAGCTACAAATTCTGATGATCAAAGCGCGCATTAAGATATTGCCACCACAAGGAAGCATATACTAGGTAAATTACAAGAGCAGGTAAGCGCTTGGTACATAGACTTAAAGCATCCATCCAGGGATGAAACCATTGACTTGTTGGGCATGAGTTGTTGCATTTATCTGGTCTGAACCTGATGCATTATACCTGTGTCCAAAAAAGGATTTCAAGGCAGGAAGTTAGATAGTAGTACTGACCAACAACTTGACTGTTGAAATGAATTAAATGATGTTTTGAAGTTCACCCTATCTGCAACGTGGGATTGCAATCTAAAGGCTGGAAGAACCCCTGAATCTGAGCATTTTGAGGGCCATATGATATACTTTGCTCACCGCCTTGATCCCATGTTTGTCGAAGGTGATTTCTTGAACAAATCTCATCCAGCTGAAGAATTAAATTTTGAAGCATATGTGAGTGGTCCACAATAATATTGGCCACAAGTAAATTTCATGTAACATCAGCAAAGCAGACAACAGCACTCTAGCTAGAATATATAATAGGTGCCATCATTCAGAACGAAAGGTTGGACTAATGTTAGGCTGGAGTGCTAGTTATATATAGAACATTCTGACATGGGAAGTGAAAACTGATAAAGTATATATGTTCCTGTGAAGGTTTTCTCAAGAATTTCATCTTTCCAAGTTTTTTGCATTGGTTCGTAAAAAATATAAAATGGCCATGCCTTACAAAGAAAATTGCTATACAGGGAAGCAGGGGCGTTTGTTTGCCATCATATTCATCAGAAACCGAACCAAGTCGCCCAAAATCAAACTTGAACGGTGACAGAGCCTTGAATGTCGTCTAGGGTAATTCAACAGTAAACTTTCAATTTACTAGAATAACGATCTCCACTAAGGCAAGCTGAGGGAACAATTAGCATAGTAAATAATGCAGAGTGCGCTCCTTCCACATATACATACGGCTTGAAATTAACTGGTGAACAAACCCAACCATCCGTGAAAAAGAACTAGAGAATTTTTACCTTTATTGACAAAGTTCTGTTTGAATCCAGTAATAATTGTTCCTGCACTTAAAAGCAGCTTGTGAATATTAGGTGCAAAGTTATAAATAGAACTACTAATATGTTAGTGTTGCAAACTTACATACATACATACATATACATATAGATAGATTAATCATACCTTATTTTGGAGATCAGAAAGCTGGTCGAGCATATATTGCGTCTACAAAGCAGATAAGAAATATTTACTTTGGCTCTCATCCATATAATTTTAATGCAACGGGTGAAAATTTTATTAGGCCAAATAATGCAGGAGAATGGAAAAGTACATCGGTTAGTGGGTGCATATATATTATAGCTGAATGATCGAATTACGTACCTTAGTGGACCTAACTTGCTTCAAGGACGACTCCAGTTGGCGCTCAAGCTTCTCAAGATCATTTGAGTTTAATGGGCCCAAGTCTTCCCCATGAAGGTTTCTGGAGGACCAAATTTATAAGTAGAAATCATATTTCTTGAATTATTACTCTTACACAACAGAAGTGCTGAAATAACCTACGGTCCTACATGAGTAATGGAAAATACACGAATAATTTTAAGGTTTATCAGTTCTGCGAATTCTTTTTAGGAAAAGTGTGACCCGATTGAAATGTGTGTTTTTTCCAGTGTGAGTTCTACATGAGTTCTACGTTTACTAACTTTTTTAAAGGGAATGTACGAGATTTGCATACAAATAATTTCTTAACAAATATAGGTGCCCAAATATTACTAATTAAATATATAAATCCCATGCATGCATGCTTAAGTTGGAAGTTTTTCAACTCAGTTAGCGAATGATATGATCCAAAATGGTATTTTTGGAGCAGCAGTACTATTAAATTATAAAAACATGACTACTGATCATCGTAAGTGTAATTACGCACCTCTGAGTTTGTTGTAAGGATTCAAACCTAGCTTTCAGTCTCAGGTACTCCCTATAGCTGCTCTGCTACAGCATACGACAACAATGATATGAGAATCTCGAGGTCAGGGATAGTGCTCCATGAATGTACAAATTAACAAGTGGAAGTGAAAATGATACTATATATAAGGCTGGCCATGATAATGATACTATTTTGTGCATGCACAATCAGAAATATGATATAAAATACTCACTTTTCCCATCTATCTGTGCATAATTCGATATTTTCGTACAAGAAAAAAAGAAAAAAAAAAACCCATATCTAAAGTACAATCTACTTATAAAAAATCGAAAACAGAGTCCAGAAATGAAATATAGTTTTGAAAAAACTATAGTTGGCATGCATGAATCAGTTTGAATCAACTGATATCGATCAATTGAACCAATTATACATATGTGTTTGTGTGGCCAAATGAAATAGAAAAATACTAAACTCGGTTCAGTTTCTAATAAATTCAAGTTGAATAAGTTGAGTAAGTTTGAATCATAAACCTTTTTTAGAGTCAAGATTCTAACAATCACAGTACTGGTATAAAATGCTTAAGATATCATTAAGCATATTAAACATTTAATTAAGCTACGGACGTACCTCAAGCTCTTTGCCAGGTTTGTTGACTTCCACTGCACCATAGCTGCACTTTTGGTACCTTTCAAGTGTTTTGAGCATGCTAGAGGAATGGAGAAAAAAATTGCCAATCAGGGAATTAGATCAAGGAGTATATGCATTACTATGATTAAGTACTATAGTCGTTTTAACATTGGGTTTAATTAAGCAATTCAATAATTTCTCCCAAAGTTCATAATTAATATGTTTAATAGTACTTTTGCTATGTACAAGCAAAGCCCTGTACTAATACTGATTCTTTCGTTTTCAAAATTTAAATTAGCACTATTTTTAATAAAATCTATTTTTTGACCAATCACATTAAATTAGTGCACATATTAGTGCACAGTTATACCTACAACTAAATTTTACCTTAATTGACTGCACAAGCACATTAATTTAAGTGCAGCTTATAATTCATTGTATGCGTCACTGTTGCACAAAAAGTCAAGAATTACGATCGAGGCAGCTACTGCCGATCGAGGCCACGTACATATATTTTGGCTTTCAATACACTGGCTGGCGTACATGCATGAGTACTAGATTCTATTTTCTTCAAGAGCTTGAAGTGTGTATGTGTGTGTGTGTGGAGGCATGCATATGCATGCAGGTTCCCCCAACGCATGACGAATCTGAATGTGGACGCTGCAGATCATGAGGTATATTTTAGTAGCCTGTAGCCAGATAAAAGATTAAAACCAGGTATTTTTTCATATTTTATGAAACATGGGCGGGTATGAATATGGCATGCATATATGCATGGGCACTACTGCTAAGTCAAATAACACAATATCTACCTACAAATATATATCTTTATATTTATATAAGAAGTGTATGATGGGAAAATTGTTAGTCACATCTATACTATAATTACGAAAAGACTAATAATTAAACTAAATTTTCTTAGACTCCTTATAAAGTCAAGTTTCATCTGGTATGTAGCCAATGTGGGACTTACTACGACTCGTAACTACGTTTGTAACCTACCAACTCTACGTGCGTTAATTATTCACGATATTCTGAATGTAAGATGGGGTTTTATAATATATATGCACTCTCTTTGTGACTCAGTCGGACTTCGACTAGGGTGCTACACAAACGTACTCGATCGATCTGTTTGTGATCCCAGTTGGGCTAGCTTCTATTTTTTTACTAATTCTAAAAACTTTACCATCTATGGCTCTATATGGCCTTTTCTAGACCTTTTCTTGGAGCAATCTACACATCCGTCGGGGACATGTTTTGAGAACTCCTCCGAACACCATAATTAGCGTTAATCTTCTTCATAAATTCAAGGGCGTGCAACTTGGCATGCATTCATGGTAGTACACTTATTTCATTTCGTTATATGACATTAGTTTTGCTGGTAAAGTAGTATGTGAGTTTGTTTAAATGGGTGTTTTCTCACTTATATTTTGTTAGTGTAAGGACCATGTGGGCTGAATTTTTTGTAGGACTTGGATTATCGTGGGTCATGCCCCCTAGATTGGTGGATTTTCTAGCAAGTTGGAGATTAGGTCTCCAAGGAATTTCACAAGTTGCAGCAATCAGTTGGAAAATGGTCCCCATATGTATATGTTGGTGTATAATTTGGTGGGAGTGAAATGATAGAAGTTTCGAAAACCATGAGAGAACAATGGAGGAGTTGAAATTTTTTTCTTTAAAACAGTATTTTCTTGGGTGGGGGCCATTGTTTATAATGGACTAAATGTCCATGACTTTCTACTTTTAGTTGTAAACTCTAATTAGATACTTCTCATGTATGCTTCCTATATACTTGGGTTTTTCCTATTATTATGAAGAAGATTTCTTGATTATTGATCAAAAAATAATTTTTTTGTTTGTGTAAGGGTTATAAATGTGGAATTTAAGGTTTGTCGAATTTGAATTTGCCAAAGTAAAAGTCGTGCTTCATATGCACATTAAGTTTATATTTCATTTCCTAATTGAGCTTTGGCACCACTCGTCGGCTATTTTAATGCAGTCAAGAAACAAACTAGGTCTCAGGATTGGCTCACATAATATAGATGGGCAATTTTGATGGTTTCAGTATCCAAATGACTCGGATGATGTACTGCATGCACATGAATAGCTTGGAGAGTAGAAGACCTATTTTCTTTTTTTTTAGGAAGAAGACCTATTTCCTAATTAGGATTGACATAACAAATTAAGGTTTCGGAACTGCTTAGAAGTAGAAAATAGAAATGAGTTAAATAATCACCTGACCTTCACAAATACTCAGACCTTTAAAAGTAAGGACTTTCTAAGGCTAAAAGTTAGGTCTCATTTGGATGTTGAGATGAGATGACATAAAATCAGAAATTTGTGAATAGTAGTGATGTGAATAGTAATAAAATGATTTGAGTTAAGATTTTTATGGAGTTTTGGAAAAGTAGAGAGAAAATTTTGAATAAAAAAATTATAAAATATTATTAGAATATAACTTTTAATATTATTTTTGGTTTAAGATTTGAAAATTTTGAATTATTTTATATATATATTTTTTGAAAGTTTAAAAATTAAAGTTGTAATGATTAAGTAATGATTATATAAAAGTTGAAAAGTCGAAATTTAAAAATGTTTGTATTTGAGTGGTGTTTGGATATTGAGATGAGATGAGTTGAGTTGAGACTATCTCAACATCCAAATAGGGCCTAAATTATTATTTGACTTTAAAAGCATGAAGAACAAAGGATTGGTACTACTCAGACCCAAGTCCTGATGCGCGCAATGATTCAAATCTCACACATAAGAGAATTTCCTTTTTCTATCTTTCTTGATATAAATGAATTACTCCCTCTTTAATTACTTTACTCCTCGTTCTTGTGGCACGAATCACAAAACTGATCATAATTGGAGACTTTATTCTCTCTTCTTGAGTTTTTCAATGAAGAGCCCAATTACATGTATATTTATAGATATATATACAAAATTGGAAAGTGCATGAAATATATATGCCACTACCAATAGAAATATGCTACCCCCTATATGAAAGTTGGCTTAGGTGTAGGAATTAGATCAATATTATCAGCTAGGACCGAAGAGCATCAAACACTTTCACCATACTATAGAGAGAACTACTTAGGACAGGTTAGTCTATATTTTAGGTACCACTATAAGAAAAATGATTATTTGTGATTACAATTGATTAATTTTGATATGTGGTGCATTATATTCCATGAATCCTTAGGCCTTGATTGTTTGTGTACGTTTGGTTACACATATTAAATGAGAGAAGATGAGAAATCTATGAATAATAGTGAGATAATTTATGGATCGTAATGAAATAGTTTGAGTTAAGTTTTTGCGGAGTTTTAGGAAAGGCAAGAGAAAGGTTGAATAAGAAAATTATAAAGTTAAAAGAGGGTTGAAATATAAGTTTTAATATTATTTTTGTTTTGAGATTTGAAAAAGTTGAATTATTTTTTGTGTTTTGTTTGAAAGTTTGGAAAAGTTTTAATGATTAGGTAATGATGAGATAAAAAAATAAAAATTTAAAAATTTGAAATTGAAAAATGTTTATGTTTGAATGGTGTTAGATGTTGAGATGAGATGTGATGATATAAGATAGTTTTTATGAAACCAAACCAAACCTTACTTAGTCTGCATTTGGATGTTGAGTTGAGTTGAACTAAGTTGAATTTTTTATAATAGTAGTGAGTTGAGATGGTTGAATGAATTTTGTGGGGTCCACTTGATATGAGTTTAGGTGTGTTTGATATTAAGATGAGTTTAAATATATTTATACGAAGTTGTTAAATAAATGAGTTTCATCATTATATTCAACTATTCATCTGGCATACCAAAAATGAACTGCCAGAGTCAAATCCTTAAAAGGCAATTTTTTTTTCCAAGCTATTCTTGCAGCCATCCACCTAAAGTTAAGTAAGGGAAAAATGGACAAAACATGACTTTTCTTTTTCCACCCTTCGGTTTACAAGCATAATGATGCCACTGTAGAAAAGCTGCCATTCGTCAGGACTGGTTACATCTATCTACATTATAGACCACTGAGCTTATTTATGATGCAGTCCAAGTTAGTGTTTGAATGGTAGATGCTTAAAAGTGAACTGCATTGAGTGCAGTCAAGGAACCAAATGGGGGCTTAAAGATTTCAACACTTCAAACAAGATATAAATCAATCCTGCATGATATGATTAGTTTAAAGCCTTAAAGCCCTTTTCTTATTGACACCGGATGTCCAAGAACAAAATTTCAACTAATCCTAAGGATGCATAGGTCCTCAACAAAGATCAATTTTTAGAAAGTGCATATAACTAGATAATTTAAGGGAAAATTCCCTATAAATTGTTCTAGGACTTTAAGAAAATTTTCACAAGTGCATTTTGCTAAAGTGTTTTCCTCAAATGTGCAGACTCTAGAAATTGTTTGCACTCAAAATGATTTGATCCCTAAATCTAGAGGAAGCATCCCAATAAGACCAAAGTCCTTAACACTCAAGTCAACCTCTAGGGACATGCTCAATCCTAAGTGGGATGAATTGTTTCAAGCCTTCGAAGTGGTATGCAGCCTGCTGGAGTGTATATTAGTTCGGCAAATCAAATATTGGTATTGGAACCCCCCATGTTTCAAATTAGAGAACCGTTACTAGACACAAAGAAATTATACAAAATAAATCTACAAACTGATGTGATTTCATAGAATTTGTTAGATTTACTTTATAATAAAAATAATTTTACAATCTGACGTACCACATCAAGCTAAATTATTTTGTATAATCCATTTGTATATAATTCCCTTCAAATTATAGCCACCAAAACTGAAAACTAAAGATTCAGGCAATTGGTTAGGGAAAATGTATACGCTACGTTTTAATCTCATGATTCTTATCCTATTATGATAGTGTAGCAATATTCATCCACACTGGAGTTTGGTATTTTTAAAAATAAAAATTGATGTAGTGGTTGATGGATACCAAGTACGTACACATCAATACATGATCAGTGAGATGGAAATTAATAGAATAGGATCAGTGTACGTAGTATATATTATCAAGTATAAGTCCATGCATTTTGGTGGTGTAAAGTACGGCTGAAGGGTTTTGAGAGGATTGATAGGGTAATTGGAGCTTGTAAATAAAGGGTTTCAAAGAGGGAGACATTTGCAGGGTAATATTTAGATAAGGATAATCTAATTTAACATGCAAACAGCAACCATCGTTGAGTACGATCAAGTTAATTTACGAACTCTGGTTTGTTGGTTGAGCTCGCGCGAGAGTTCGAGGATGGATTAGAATTTAATTAATTGATGAGATATGTGGGAATTCCAAGCAGCGAAGTGGGGTGATATACATACATACATACATATATATATATATAAAAGAGATCAGATGGTCGTTCATGGCCAAAGGCCGATTAGAAAAAGAGGGAAGCGTTTTATAAATTGAGCTGCAAAATTCTCATTCTCATGAACCCTAAAGTTTTGTATGTCTTTTCAATCTTTTTAACCAAGTCATAAAAGATTCTCAACTATTTGAATCTCCATACATACACATAAAACTTACATCAATGATCGGCTGAATCCAAGACTTGTTCCTCAAGAAGAACAAAAATATACCATTAGATGTGGTACTCTAAACCCATATTCCGAAACCTAGAAATGGAACTTTAAGACCCTTACAAACTCTGAAACAAAAATCAAAATCTAGGGTTCTTTATGGAAACCAAGCAAGAATACCATATAACATTTTAAACATTTAGCATTTATAAACTGCAATTAACAACATTTCAAACATGCATGCTTAACTGTATGACTTGTTTAAACCGCCCTTAAGCAAAATAGTCTTACAGCGTGAAGAAGCAGTAACATTATATTTCCCTAGTGATCACTTCTCATTTCTCAGGAAAGAAAAAAGAAAAAGGAAAATATTCAAGTAATTATAACCAAAAAAAAAAAAAACCTTCTCCTAGCCAGGCCCTTTTTTTAGCAATATTTTGATCTGCATCTCAACCCAAAAAGATGGTAAATATCTCAGGCTTTTAAACAAATTAATTTAAAGATTTTTCACACTGACCAAAACTGTTACACACCTGGATCCGATCAACAAGATCTTTCCAGGTAATCTAATAAACGTCATGCAAGTCATGATACAATATTAAGTCGCATAATATACGTAATTAAACGCGCGCGACTCAAGGAAAGAAATTCTGAAAATATGCTTTAGATCTCATAATGCATATTTTCTATTAAAGAAAATAAACAGATGCGCGCGTAAGAATCATAAGTATAAAATCAGATCGACATCTAAATTTGGCTTAAAAAATCCACAATAACATAAGAAAATAAAAACATATTCTACTAAACACCAGAAAAGACGTACAGAATAGTGAAATTAGCATTCCAGTATTAGGGAAATATAAATTAGAGAGAGAGAGAGAGAGAGGACTGGGGTAGAGATATATTGTGATTGATAGAATTTTCTCTGCAGAAGAAAGAACAGATGAAATCCAAAATCCAAGAAGAAAATCAACCGAACAAGCTGAAAAATCAAGCAGATCCTACACATCTATATAGAGACAAAGAGAGCGAGAACATGATATTTTACCTAGAGCTGCTACAGAACTCATAGAGCTTGCCACGGCTGGAGAAGATAATAAGGGCAACCTCAGCATCACAGAGAACTGAAAGCTCATAGGCTTTCTTGAGAAGCCCATTCCTCCTCTTTGCAAAAGTGACCTGCCTGTTTATCTTGTTCTCTATCCTCTTCAGCTCCACTCTTCCTCTCCCCATATCTTAATTATCCCAAAACTGCTTCTTTCCCTTTTTCTACTTATATAAATATAGAGTTTTCTTCTTGGTAACTCTTTCTTTTCTTATTTTCTTTTTGCTTGTTTTGGCGTTCTTCTCTTGGGTAACAGTACTTGATCCTTCTTTTCTGGGTCTGTACCAAAGTATAGCCAAATTTATGAAAAATAAAAGAAAGTTGGATACTGATCAAAACCCTAGAGAGAGAGAGAGAGAGAGAGTTTCGTGAATTTGGTTTTCTTGTAGCTCGGGTTATCTCACTTGTAGCTTTTTAACCACAGCTTCTCAACCTACAGTCCCCATAAATTGAAATGAAGTTTAGGGTTTGGTGTTGTTTCTGTTTTCATATGATCATGACCCTTTTCTTTTGATCTCCCGTAAAATTTTACTTTTCTCTCGCTAGAAGATATCTTTACACCCACTCCTAATTACAGCGCGTGGTGAACGTACAATTACCTCCTTGATTTGGACGACAATAATGTGATAGTACGACATCCGCGTACAGAGCAGGAGGGCCCAACGATTGGAACATATTTGCCCCCTGTGAATCGAAAACCAGGGGTTAAGCGGAGGCTGAATTAATGGCGCGTGGTGGATTGTGATGTTTCATCAATAATTTCAGGTAATAAATGTTTGTATATTCTTTGTACAGTGTTCAGAAGTACCAGAACGTCGTCACCTTTCTTAAAATGGATCACCTCGTGTCGCCTTCTCACTGGCTCTACATCGATGTCAATGCTGAGTTCATTTATTCTTCAATTTATTTCCCTCTCTGGCATGATTAATTTGCTAATTACGATCAGCTCGCTCATCATTCCATGAATGACACTAAGGAATGTTTGGTCTGTGCAGGTTATATGCATGCATGGCAGATCAAGTACTACTATTAATTATTAATGCAGGATGAATTAAGTATAATATGCAAGGTTTTGTTTTCTGGTTAATTTATCATGTGTTTTCAACCCCAACATGACTGTGATTTAGATAATGTGTTCTGTCGGTTTTTCTTCATATATTATTTTCCATCAAAAACCATAAATATTATTCCATTGGCTCTCATGATGATCAGTGGTTGGAAGCATGCAATGCTTAACACTTCTCCTTAAATATGGTTGAAAGTAATTAAGGTTTTCCCATGATATTTAAGATAACATTATCTAAACGCCTTCGATGATGATCAGTAGGCTGATGAATATTGATCATGATAAACCCTAAGATAATCTTTAAGAATATGCATGCATATATACAAACAAAGCTGCAACGATCAGTAATATATACACTTGAAATCAAACAGTACTCTTGTCAGTTTGGGGCCGATTGTGAAGTGTGGACGCTAACTATTATAACTGTGTAAAGACTAATTAAACAGATATTGATTATATATATATATATATATATATATATATATATATATCCAAGTAGTACTGCTAGTACGTATGTACGTACATCATGATATGTATCTCTTTAGATCAAGAGATATCACTGTTATGACAACATTGATTTGACTTAAACCTTCCTCCATAAAGTACATATATTTGTAGTTCAAGAACAATATCTACTGATCAGTGTTATGACAACATCGATTTGACTTACTAACCCTTCATCAATAACTATATATATATATATATATGCATGAACTAATTAATTGAAAATGCAAATAATTAAACCATTAATAATAAGCTTTGAATTTCCGTAGCTCTCACCGCCTGCATTGTGTACTTACCAAATATACTCTATATATGAAACACCGCTATCTATATTAAAGGGACTTGTAATTCCAGGGACGTTAATGATTTTGGAAGGTAGTGGTGAAATTAGCTATATATATATATTATAAGCGTGCGTGGCTTCACTATTCCTGCACCAAACAAGGCAACCTATTTGCGATGCTTATATGCTCATTTTCCAAACCACGTACGTAAAAAAGTTAGGTGCATGAATTTATCTTATTTATGCAATACTAGCCATTTATCATACGTGCGTTTCAATTATTGAGTACTGTATATTCCAACGCAAATGCATTATGCGACCCTTATTTAGTGCACCCACAACACAGTCTAAAACTAATCTATTTGGAGAGTCAACTTTTACAAAAGAGTAATATTACATATAGTTATTTTTGTGTACATTTTACAAATTTTTTTAATGTGATTAGCTGCATTAATTTTTTTTTAATACGCAACCGATCACATCAATAAAATACGCAAAATTAATAACTGCACATAAAAATTTTATTTGTAAAATCTTACACTACTCAACAAACCCGCCCACCCCCAAAAAGGAAAAAGCATTCTCCATTAATCTCTGTACGTCCTCTATAGAGTATAGATCATGTGTTATATTTTCCAACTTTGAAGCAATCATTTATATAAAATAAATAAATAAATGACCAAATATTATCTATAATAGTCTAGACTGTATTTTACTATTTTTTTTTATCAATATATATAAAGAAAATGACACTATGTCACCTAAGTTTGGCTTCTTAATTAAACCATTCATGTATTTTATTTTATTTTTATTTTTTTATTTAATAGTTAAAGAAGTGAATATTAGAGTATTAGTATTTTTTTATTTTTTTAAAATTTTAAAAAAATATTAAAAAATACAATTTATACTAAGTCGAATACACAAATAGACAAACTTGTGGTAGATGTATATATATAAAAAGACGGAAATGACATAAAAAAATATATATATATATATAAAAAAGATGGAAATGAAAGGAAAGATTGGAAAGCTAAAAGCAAAGTCGTTCGCCCAAGGGACAACCTAGAAAGTTAAACTAAGTGTTTCCAACGCCAAAAGGCTGGCATCGATTTGCAGTCAGTCCCAAGTGGGATAGGAGACAGGACGCTACGTCCCGACGACTACTGCTAGGTGTCAATATAAACGTACGTGCCCTCATGCCTCATGTCCGCAACGTGTCGGACTCCCATGGGTCATCATGCACAGTACCAGGTGACGCGAAGCTGCATTGGTTGGGAAACCTTATCCCCCTTGTGCGTACAGTAACAACGGCGTCTAACTGCAAGGTGACCTGCCCTAGGCATACAGGTTTCGCGAGAACACGGTGGAAGCACAGGCGCCAATCGAACTTTGCTGGTTGACGTTTTTGTCGGACGCGTGCTGTGACAAAAGGTAAGCAGCTGTAAGCAAGTACAGTATAATAATTAGACTGGGAAATTGTTCATTTACTTGTTTACCCTCATTTGCGTATCGTACAACCATCTGATTTTATTACGTTATCAACCATTCTAAAATTAAAGAATTTTGCTACATACAATCACAGTTACGCATTAATCTATGTATTAATATTGATTTATTCATATTTAAAATTTAAATTAACACTATTTTCAATTAAATCTACTTTTTGACCAATTATATCACATTGATGTATAGATTAGTACACAATTGTACTTGCAACTATATTTTTCCAAAATTAAAGTGTACGTTTCCAATTTTCTTCGATTTTTTTTTTCAAAGTTCTTTTTATTGTTTGTGAATGTGTCCGATGTTAAATATTAGCTTTACCTCCTAAATAAATTATTAGACATTTTGAGAATATAAATGCTTAAAATATAAATGATGTAAATACTCCATCTGTGTCGTAATAAAATGTTATATTATTTTTTTTTATAAGGAGATTTGGAGTTAGAATCCAAATTTGTTTTTTTTTTTTTTTTAAGAATCGGACTATATTTCATCATGCTCTTGGTATTATATTATTATTTAAGTACAAGTTTTTAATAACCAAGGATTATATAATTTTCATAATGACTATCTTTTGATATCTATGAAATATAATAAAGATAGAACTGTAAGTGTAAGAAGATGAGGTGAAAAGAAATCACAAATTTGAGGTAAGAAAAGAAAAGAAAAATTAAAAAAAACTAAAGAACAAAAATACATTTTGTAATTACAAAAATACAATTGAATTAAGAAAATTACGAAAATGCCACTTTGTACATTCGGAATTTCGGATTGGATAAATGCAATTAATTCGACGGGAACAAATCAGAATGGTCGGAACAGGCCAGGCCGGGATCCAAACTTTCACATGAGCTGAGAAAACCAAACAGATCCATGATGTTTAAAAGCAATCTGGGCAAGAGAAATGGCCCCTGGTCCGCCTCCACTACAACATATCATGGCTTTTGCGATTGATTTTTTTCCGGCGTTCTATGCCTTTGACGCAAGAATCATGTGCATTCCAGTTCTTACGGCGACCAATATAATGACGCTATAGGTGATATTTTGCGGCGACAATAATTTCGCCGCTGGAACATTGACCGCTAAATGCATTTTAAGGCAGGTCTTGAGCTTATTACCGCGACATTAAGGCGACGCAATACTGGTTTGCTTCAGCATTATCTGTTGCAGCGCATGTTATCGCCGTAAAAAAATTGGGAATTATTTAATCCCCTTTTTCCTTGTCTCCCAGCCCGATGCCCTACACATCTGCAGCTGAAAAACACAAAGCCCCCGACGAGCCTCTTCCTAGGCTGCTGCGTCACCGCCTCACCCAGCAGGTATTTGTCGCTCTCTCTCTCTCTCTCTCTCTCTCTCTCTCTCTCTCTCTCTCTCTCTCTCTCTCTCCCCGTAATGCAGAGCATTTTCTCATGTTTACTAAGAACCCTAAGGGAGCCAAAGGAAAACAAAAATTCAAAAGCATATACAGTCGTTTTCTGGGTGAGAATGTATATATTACTAGCTAGCTAGCGATTGCAAAGAAGTGTGGGCAGAACCTGATCGAGGAGGGACCTCTTCATTTCAAGTTGGCGTTGCAAGTGGTTCTATGGTTTGACCCTCTCGGCCTCTCTCCATCTCTCTATTTGCAGCACAGATCAAGCAACATTGGGAAATTGGGAGATTCACCTTTAACTCCGGCTAAGAATTTCTACGATCCATAATCCCGCTGCGCAACAATAATGTATATATATAAATTTCAGCCACTCATCTATAGAAAATGCATTTTATATACTCTTCGAGATACTTTCTGGGATGCATTAAGTCGGTGATTTTCACCCCTCTCTGTACCTCTTGCCCTTGTTTGAATATTTGACGTGTTTCTTGCAGTTTATTGTGGTATATATGTTTGGTTTAGTTATTTCCATTAATTAGATGAATATTTTCAGATTCCTTGCTATTTATTTGTACACTTCCCATGGGTGAAGCAGATTTATTTCTTTCCTCATTTTGCTCTGTTTAATTTTGTTTTAGCTGAAATTATTGAGCATTTTACTAAACTACAACACTTGTAAAATGTTTGGTGATGTCCATCTATCTCAAAAAGTTTTTTTTTTTTACCTCCATTACTGCACATCTCCATCTACAATGCTCATGATAAGGATCCTGATAAATCTCTTGTTTGTTTCTTCTTTTTTTTTTTCCTTGGGGAAAGGGGTTATAAGTCATGGAATGGTCGATGTAAGCTAAGTCAATTCAAATTAGAAAGTCAGAAAATTAGAATTTCAATTTATCCGAATTATATATAGTAATGCAAAGTTTTTTATCTGCCTTGATTAGAATATATGGTGGCTAGATCATAGTGGCATTCTGTCTGCAGCGATTTAGGCAATGACAAATTTAGCAGTCTTCATACATGACTACTCATGTCTGGAATCATTAAAACCATCAAGCGCCATGGTTCATGTGGTACCTATTCATTTTAGATGCTTGCAGTACTCAAGGTGATCATGATTAAGTTAAGATCAACATAGTAAAATATGTGCAGTACTACATTAATGAGTTTGAAACGGTCCTATGTATTTGGTGCAAAATTCAGGGTGTATTTGAAAATTATTTGCTTTTAAATAGATTCTAATTATTATTTGAACTTAAAATTTCTTGTATTGGTAGATGCTTTGTTTTAACACATGATGTTTGACATTACAGGTTCTAATAATAGTAATATTAGAAAAAAAAAACACCCTCAATCCACCATGAATGGCATCAAAGTTGAAAACTTTTGGAAAACACTGCGTGTGTCAATTCTATATTCACATGTGGCTTGTTGCACATTGAGTCTGACACGTGCATGTCAATTCTCTGTTCAATTAACACCGAGCTGCAGTACTCGAGTTTGATCTATATATGCTAATTTACTTACTTATTGACTATGCTAGTATTAGTCTGTAATGCAGAATGTTACAACCAGACATCTTCTTCGATATTTTAAATATTCTCCCAATAAGAGATACGTCTGCATGATATAAGGTTGCGACCTGAACCCGATTGTTGATCGTGGGGGCGAGAGCCCGATAAACAGGTACCTTTCAAACACTTAGCTTCTATTATATTGGTAATGTTAGTTTGCAATTTAGGCTAATATTTTGGGTTGCTTTATTGCCAGAACATTTTTATATGGTATGTAAACTCCAATATTATTTCAGTTTTATAATAATGGTAGACATGTACCCATATTTAGTTGCATTTATATTGGTTTCAGACTTTGATTATTTAACTTGAGGTTATGCACTAGGTTCGAAGATGGCCAGTTGTAGGTGGATATATAGATAATTAAATGCAACTTTATGGTGTATAGATAGGTGATGGAACTTGCTGTGTACTTAGTATAGCACTTTAAAAATTGGCTTTTGTTGTAGCATGCTGTACTTCTTGTATTTTTTCTCAAATGATTACGCTCTTTCCAGTTGGTTCCCTAACATTTCTGTGAGTTAGTAATTTAATGATGTTTAATTCATGTATAGGATATGTTTTCTGGATGGGAGAAGCAATTGAAGAATGGAATTGATTGTTTGGATATTTTTTGAAGTGTGCAAACCAACATACTTAAACTTCTAAGTAGTTGATTAGGTGGAACTAATTTCAATACTAGATGTATTAGAAATGTAATGAGTTGTGTAGTTGTCTAAAATGCATATATGCATGTAAACAATACTAGTAAGGTCTTAGCTAGGTTCGCATCTATGTCCATCACATGGACAGAGAAGGTCTTTCTCTGTTTTGACATATGCATCGCATTAATTTGAACCTTGGTAGTTTATTTAAGAATGCTTGTAGGTGATTCTGACTATCATGTATTATTTTATTAATCATGATGAAACAAATTTTATGTTCGATTAATTGTCTTTCATCCCCCATTTCAAATATCTGAATTTATTTACTCTTACAAGAATGGATGCAGAAAAATGTATTTCACATGAAAGCTGATAGGTGATTGTAAACTAATGGGATCTAAGGTTCTGGGGCAAATACTTACCATGCTTCGATCACAGAAAGGACTCAAAACAATTACTGCCACCTGATATAGTGTGCATAGCACATATTATAGTTGTCTTTTTATTAGATGTCCAACCAGTTTTAGATTGCTTGAGTGAGTGAAGAACAGTAAGAAGTTATATATGTAATACTCGATGTTGAGAGGAACTGTTTGGATATGTATAAACTGCAATAGTAAGAAGTTTTACAATTCTTTCTTAAGTGGTATGAGCAGGGTAAACTCACCTGTGATGGTTTAGGCTCCCCAAATAAAATCTGTTCACCTCAGGTACATGTTTAGTTAAAAAGGAATTTAACCCATGGATGTAGTTTGTTGTAAATTGATATTACTTGAATTATTTAAGTCTACTGACATACCTATTTGGAGGTAGGAAAAACTGGACAGGGCAAGATGAGAGCTGATGGGTGAAACTATGATAG
This sequence comes from Carya cathayensis, assembly GCA_011037825.1. Classification (NCBI taxonomy): domain Eukaryota; kingdom Viridiplantae; phylum Streptophyta; class Magnoliopsida; order Fagales; family Juglandaceae; genus Carya; species Carya cathayensis. The sequence continues at coordinate 561,438 of QGSO01000290.1, forward strand.
ATGGCAAACATCTGGTTTTGGGGCAAAGGGATACTGATGGTTCCATGACAGAAAGCGCACACTCAAATGTTGTCTGCTAGGGTACACTGTCTGCATATTTATACAAATTATAGTTGCCTTGTATTCAGTGCATTGTTCTATGGTTGGAATATAAATGATACTATTGTAATTAGTTGGAAGATGCGTATTTCTGTTTGAGACCATGAATAGGTTGGATTATGAAACAAATCATGTTTTAAGCAGATGTCTTTCATGTAGCTAGCTAGCTATTTATTTGAGGTTTATTATGATTTGATTTGAGACCCAGGTTTATTTATATTATAGACCATGGCTCATGTAAAAAAGTTATAGATATTTGCGACCTTGTTATCCTCTTTTGATGGGAATTTATTTTCTATTTGCAACCCAGAAAGCATTTGTGAGCAGTATTAAATCTGTGCAAAAACATTCACGGAGAAAAACACAGTTGCAATAAAAATTTTATGGACGTAAAAAAATTTGTTGACATTTGCGACCTCTCTTTCCTCTTTGGCTGCGAATTTATTATCTATTTGCAACCCAGAAAACTAGTTATTTGCAGCGAAAATATGGACATTTGTGACCCCTATTAAATCAATGCAAAATCATTCACGGCGGAAAAACACTGTTTCAATAAAAATATTATGAACGTAAAGTTTATTGATATTTGCGACCCTCCATATCCCCTTTGGCTGCGAATATATGAACTCTAGTGACAAAGATTAGATTCAGTGCAAATTTATTTGCGACGAAAAAGTATAGCAACGTAAAAATTGGGTTGCAAAAAATATTATAGGTGAAAGCATTATCGCCGTAAATTAATATTGCGTCTAATAGAATGGGACGCAAATAGCATGAGGATTATCCTTTCATTGGCGACGCAGAGGGCACGACGCTAAAAATAAACTATTTGCAGCGCAATAAATTTTTACCCGCGAGCCCAATCGACGTCACTGGTGCGATTTACGACAGTTGATATGAGTTTTTGCGTCTATGATTGATGATTTATTACGGCGTACAAAATTGACACAAATAACTTCTTATTTGCGATGGTTAATGCGTGCGCCGTATAAACTCTTTTGAGACGAAGTACTACCGGCCATCTAGCAGCGAAACACAGTGGACAGGAATTATTATTAGCGGTGAAATTTCTATGATTAGCTGCGATGAAAAACGCCGCAAAAATACATAAATGTTGTAGTGCTCCAAGCAATTAACACAATTCATAGTCAAGATTAATGGTCTGATCCCTAGCTCTACCTAGGTCCTACTCCTTTACATGATTTCGAGCATGCTTCCCTCTTCAGATTACCGCATCTCTTGAACATATCCAAAAAGCAGAATGTTCAAAGATTGAATGTGCGTTATGCAGCATACGCACATGATCACAAGTGCGTTTTGCACAAACCTAATCATATACGAACCCATACAAGTGGAAAATGCGTTACAACGATAGCGTAGTGTCATCAGTTTCTTGATAAAGTTTCAGACTTTGATTAGGAAACTTGCAATGAAAGATGCCCCCTGCTTCTTAAGTCAAAACAATAATGCAGTTCTTGGGTTTGTTGAAACCACCCAAGTATGCATTAGGCACCGTTCTCTATTTTGGTGTATTAGGCACCGTTTTGATCTGTTTTCCACTATAACATCTGCACATGCCAATTAGCCATAAATTACGGCTAATTGGCAGCAACCTTGGGGGCTGACCTCTCCTATAAAAGGAGAGTTTCAGCTCATGTAAATGCAGGGGGCATCAAGAGAGAAGCAAGTGAGGGAAAGAAAACAGAGAGAAGAGAGGGTACGTGAGAGAGTTGAGAGAGTTTTGTAAATTTCTTACAAACTCAGTAAAAGAGGCTCCAGTGGACGTAGGCAATTTGCTGAACCACTTAAATATTGTTTTGTGTGATTTTCGGGCAGGTTTCAGGCGCAACAATTGGTATCAGAGCCCTGGTTCGAAACTGTCTGAAAATTCAAGTTGTTCAAAATTAATTTTTGACAACTCCAAGGTATTCCTCACGTCGAGACGAATCCGTTGCCTCAAACGGAATCGAAAACGGAGGTCGGAAGAGCCCACACGCGCCCCTAGAAGCTCAGCGCTTGCATCTGCTGCAACTCACGTGCCCCACGCGCATCGGAGGTTGAAGACGAGTGAATCCCACGCACCCACGCGCCCCACGCGCTCCAGAGGAGGAAGACGCGTGACAGACACGCGCCAGACGCGCCCCCACGTGCCCACGCGCCCACCACTCGCACTGCTCCGCGCGTGTAAATCACGTGCCAGACGATCAGAACCATCCGTTTTTCCAGATCCATTTCGGCTTGATCTAAGCCATTCGGAATTCGATTTCAACAATCAAATAGTGCTTTTCTACTATTTGGATCGTTCCGGACTCATTCGTATGGTTAGAATTTTGAAATTTTGATTCTAAATTTTCTAAATTCAAATGTAAGGATCTGGAAGAGATAGGAGCTCTGAAAATGCCAGTAGCTCAGGACGTCGGTCCACAGTGTCAAATGCAAAATTTGAAGTTGAAAAGTTCGATGGAACCAGCAACTTCGGCATGTGGCAGTGTGAGGTTATGGATGTGTTGATCCAACAGGAGTTGGATATTGCCTTGGAGGAGAAGCCAGATGAGATGACTGAGAAGGATTGGAGGAAGCTTAATACCCAAGCTTGCAGTACAATCCGGTTATGCCTTACCAAAGAGCAGAAGTATTTTGTCATGAGAGAGACAAATGCTAGGGAACTTTGGAAGAAATTGGAGGACAAGTTCATGAAGAAGAGCATTGAGAGCCGTCTGCACTTGAAGAAAAAGCTCTTCAGATTCCAATTTCGTGAAGGTATTTCCATGTCTGAGCATCTAAATAGTTACAACCAAATTCTTGCTGATTTGTTAAACTTGGATGTTGAAATCCAAGATGAAGATAAGGCTTTACTGCTGTTAAATTCCTTACCTGATACATATGATCATTTAGTTACTACTCTATTGTATGGGAAGGAAAAGATCAGTTTTAATGATGTATCCAGCTCTTTGATTAGCAATGAGTACCGCAAAAAGGATAAGCAGGTACATCAAGATACATCAAGTGAAGCGCTAACAGCAAGGGGGAGACCACAGTCAAGGAATCCCAGAAGGAGGAAAGGCTTTCACTCGAAAACCCGGGCCACATCACGTGGTCCATCAGTTGGCAGAAAACTCGCCAGAGACGAGTGTTCCTTGTGTCACAACAAAGGACACTGGAAGAGGGATTGTCCTAACCGGAAGGGACAACAGCAGAATCAACCCACCACAGCCAATGTCATGGACAGAGATGACGATTCAGATTTTGCCTTGGCAAGTTCATCATCCATTTGTCATTCCGATGAATGGATTATGGATTCCGGATGTACCTATCATATGTGTCCCAATCGGGACTAGTTTACTGACTTCACAAAAATTGATGGTGGAGCGGTACTTATGGGCAATGATAGTGCCTGTAAGACTCAGGGTATAGGTAGCATTCGGTTAAAGCTGCACGATGGCAGCGTCAAGACTCTGACAGAAGTTCGGTATGTTCCGGACTTGCGGAACTCTCAAAGTTCGGTATGTTCCGGAAGAATCTCATCTCACTGGGATATCTGGATTCAAAGGGATTCAGGATCACCATTGAAGACGGAACTCTCAAAGTACTAATGGGAGTTCAGGTGGCAATGAAGGGTTTGAGGCGAGGAAACCTGTACTTCTTGCAAGGAAGTACTGCTGATGGAAGAGCTTCCACATGCTGTGAGAAGCTAGATCAGACTGATGCTGACACCACCAGTCTTTGGCATATGCGTATGGGACACGCCGGAGAAAAAGCTTTGCAAACACTAGTGAAGCAAGGCTTACTCAAAGGTGCAAAGACTGGAAAACTGTCCTTCTGTGAGCACTGTGTATTAGGGAAGCAGAAGCGGATCAAGTTTAGAACCGCTGTACACAATACACAGGGAATTCTTGACTATGTACACTCCGATGTTTGGGGACCTACCCAAAATGCATCTTTGGGAGGTAAGCATTGGTTTGTAACATTTGTAGATGATTATTCTCGTCATGTATGGGTATATACGATGAAGAGTAAAGATGAAGTGCTGAAAATCTTCCTTGATTGGAAGAAAATGGTTGAAACTCAGACCGGCAGAAAGATCAAGCGGCTCAGATCTGATAATGGAGGTGAGTACACTTCAGATCCCTTCATGGAAGTATGCCGGAGAGAGGGTATTGTCAGACACTTCACGGTTCGAGGTACACCGCAGCAGAACGGTGTGGCAGAACGAATGAATCGTACTTTACTAGAGAAAGTGCGATGTATGTTGCTGGATGCTGGATTCAGTAAACAATTTTGGGCGGAAGCTGTGACATATGCCTGCCACCTCATCAACCGACTACCTGCAGCTGCCAATGATGGGAAGACGCCCATTGAAATGTGGAGAGGTAAACATGCTACTGATTATGATTTTTTACACGTTTTCGGATGTCCTGCTTACTATCATGCTAAAGAAAGTAAGCTTGATCCTAGAGCTAAGAAAGCAAAATTCTTAGGCTTCAATACTGGTGTAAAAGGGTATAGACTCTGGTGCATAGAGTCTAAAAAGGTAATAATCAGTAGAGATGTTACATTCAACGAATCTGAGATGCTTAAGTCACATAAGCATAAAGATTCCAATGAAGGCAGCAATGATGGCGAAACATCAGATGATTCGCAGACTGTGAAGTTTATTACTTCAATGAATTCGGGAAAGCATGGACAAGATGAAGTTGATAGTCCAGTCACAGTACCTCCAAGTCAACCCGAATCAATAGCAACCAACAGACCGAGACGAGAGAAACGTGTTCCGACACGTTTAGCAGACTATGTGACATATGCATTACCAGCTGAAGGGGGTGAGATCCCAACCACTTACAGAGAAGCCATACAGTCCAGTGAACAAGTTGAATGGACAAAGGCTATGAATGAAGAGATGCAGTCTCTTCACCAGAACCAAACTTGGGAGCTTGTGCCGCTTCCAAAAGGAAAGAAGACAATTGGCTGTAAGTGGATCTTCAATCAGAAAGATGATCAAGGTGCTAAAAATGGAGTGCGATACAAAGCTAGGTTGGTAGCCAAGGGCTACGCTCAGACAGAGGGAATTGACTACAGTGAAGTATTCTCTCCTGTTGTGAAGCATTCATCCATTCGGATATTGTTAGCTTTGGTTGCACAATATGATCTTGAGTTAGCACAGCTTGATGTAAAAACAGCTTTCTTACATGGTGATCTGGAAGAGGAGATTTATCTGTCTCAATCAGAAGGATTCAAAGAAGCTGGCAAAGAAAATTGGGTATGCAGTCTGAAGAAATCTCTCTATGGCTTGAAGCAGTCACCTCGGCAATGGTATAAACGGTTTGACCGTTTTATGATGGATCTGAAATACACTCGTTGCCAATATGATCATTGGGTATATTTCAGAAAACTTGCAAATGGATATTTCATTTATTTGCTTTTATATGTAGATGATATGTTAATAGCATGTAAAAGCAAGGGGGAGATAGATCGTTTAAAAACTCAGTTAAGTCATGAGTTTGAAATGAAAGATCTAGGAGAAACACGGAAAATATTGGGGATGGAGATCAATAGAGATAGGGTGAAAGGCACAGTTCACCTTACTCAGAAGCAGTATCTGAAGAAAGTACTGAAACGATTCAACATCGACTCGAAGACGAAGCCGGTGAGTACTCCTATGGCCCCATATTTCAAGCTCAGTGCATTGCAGTCTCCTAAAACTGATGAAGAGCGGGACTACATGAGAAATGTCTCATATGCAAGTGTTATTGGAAGCTTAATGTATGCCATGGTGTGTACACGACCTGATATCTCCCAGGCCGTTAGCTTAGTTAGTCGCTATATGCATAATCCTGGAAAGGTTCATTGGCATGCGGCTAAGTGGATTCTACGGTATATTTCAGGAATTTTAGATGTTGGTTTAAAGTTCGAGAAGAGTGAAGATAGTCTGGTAACTGGATATGTTGACTCAGACTATGCAGGTGATTTTGACAAACGCCGATCAACAACTGGATATGTGTTCACTATGGGTGGAGGACCAGTTAGTTGGCGTTCAACTTTGCAGTCGACAATTGCACTATCATCAACTGAGGCTGAATACATGGCTGTAATAGAAGCCATGAAAGAAGCTATTTGGTTACAGGGATTGGTAATAGAATTGGGCTTTAAGCAGCAAGAGGTTACCGTTCATTGTGACAGTCAGAGTGCAATTCATTTGGTCAAGAATCAAGTGTATCACTCTCGAACAAAACATATAGATGTTCGATTTCACTTTGTACGTGAAATATTAGAAGAAGAGGATATCAGACTTCAGAAGATTGGCACTGAAGATAATCCAGCAGATATGTTCCAACATTGTTTGGACTTGATCAATATCATACACTGCTGAGCACCCTCAGGTGCATTGGAGCGCATTCAACAACGGAACTCTCTCATATGGGGTGCATTCATGAATCAGTTTGTAAGCATCCTAGTATGGCACACTTGGGTGGAGGGGGTGATTGTTGAAACCACCCAAGTATGCATTAGGCACCGTTCTCTATTTTGGTGTATTAGGCACCGTTTTGATCTGTTTTCCACTATAACAGCTGCACATGCCAATTAGCCATAGATTACGGCTAATTGGCAGCAACCTTGGGGGCTGACCTCTCCTATAAAAGGAGAGCTTCAGCTCATGTAAATGCAGGGGGCATCAAGAGAGAAGCAAGTGAGGGAAAGAAAACAGAGAGAAGAGAGGGTACGTGAGAGAGTTGAGAGAGTTTTGTAAATTTCTTACAAACTCAGTAAAAGAGGCTCCAGTGGACGTAGGCAATTTGCTGAACCACTTAAATATTGTTTTGTGTGATTTTCGGGCAGGTTTCAGGCGCAACAGGGTTAACGTAGACCCTGCTAACACTAGTTTCTTGATATATTCCCCACTTTTTAGGTGGCATATATTATTCTTCGAAAAAAATTCTACTTATCATTCCATGCACCATACACTAACATATGATCTATCATTTTTTCTTTTTAAATACACATATTCATGTGTAAATATATGTGTTTAAATAGAAACATAAAAATAAAAAATCACATATAATTAACATATCGTTCGGTAAACTAAGAAAATCACGGATCCAATAAGATGAAGAAAGGAGAAGCAAGCAGCAAAGCAGCAGAACCACCAAGTAATTTCCAAGCTTAAGAATAATCATCACTAGTCAATTAATCTAGAGTAACAACCAAAAAGAAAAAAGAGAAACAGAAAAAATAAAATGTACTGGAGATATAAAGGTTGGGCCAAACCACATGGAAACACCCTTATCTGCTAGGGTTGGGCGGCGGGCGTAAACCGTCCCCTTGGCATCTCTCTCTCTCTCTCTCTCTCTCTCTCTCCTCTGTTTTAAAGTCTCATCTGGTCACCGTCGGAGTCTCCCTCTCCCTAGCTCTCGCAGTCACCCTAACCCAAGGTATCTCTCTCTAGCAGTTGGTGGTGGCCGGGCCAATTCACCACTCGGCATCAGGATGGGGGCACCTGCCAACGCTGGTGAGGCTGGGGGCCAGGCTGCCCTCCCTGACAGGTGCAGATAGCATTCCTACTATCCTCCCAACCCAGAAACACATGCACGTGGATTGAAACAATCCGAACAAAGACCCAAGAGGAACAACAAAGACATTGAAAACTACGTAAAAAATAAATGAAGCTCTCAGCTTACTCTTTACAAGATAACTCACAACACATTATAATCTCAGTCGTGTATTTTAGATGAAAGTACTAAAAATAGTGTCTATGGAGGCTTGGACGCATTTTTTGGGATATGATTTAAATAATTAAATTAATATTATTTTTCATCAAGTTAAACTTTTGAGATAAATAATGATTTAACGTGATATTAAAAAGTCCTATGTTTAAAATCTGACTTTACACTCCATTGTACTCTCGAAGCAGAGTTCCAAATCAAGGCTTCCAAAAGGAGAAAAGGAAGACCGTGAGCTGACAAAACAAATAAGAAAAACATAGTTGCTTTTGATTTAAGAGAATAAAGACTGCGGGTAGAACACATTAAATAGCTCAAACTGAAACATACCCGAGTAGCGACCAAGAACCCATAATTTATTGAAATTTAGCAATGCAATTACCATTAGAGTGTGGACGACACTGTCGTTCTAAGTAAAGACAAGGTACAAATACGTAAACCACTACCAATATCAAGTCAAAGCGTTCCTCCAACAGACAAGCACAGTAAAACAGAAGGGGAAAACGATTTCAATCACAAGTGCTAGATATGAAAAAGGTTAAAAAGATGTTAAAGATTGAAATAATAAAATTTAATCTTTCCATTAAACGAGATAATTGGTAATTTCACATGATATCATGAAGATCTTAGATTCAAATCATACTTTACACTACATCTAATTAATTAAATATTAATCTATGCATTAGAGCCACTAATTATTGAGAGAAAGTCTATCCACAAGTGATGGGAAGTATATATAAATAATAAAATTTAGTTCTTTCCGTTAATCTATGAGAAGAGGTGGTTTACCTAAAAACAGGTTAAGCTTTGGTTAATAGAATTCCCCAAATGCAATACCAAAGTGAAAATAGCCTAATAGTAATAGGTATTCTAACTCACTCCAATAATTTATCATACTGACGCCAATTCAAACATCAGAAAAGGCCGTTTTAATTTACACTCTTATCCATAAGAATATGCTGATTCACAAATCATACTCTCTCGTGTTAGTAATTTTGAGGATATAAGGTATGTTACAGGGTTTCAAACAAGAACATAACAGAAAATCAAGGGAAAAATGCCAGAGAATTACCTACGCGAAGGCAGAGACAAAGGCGTCAACTCTTGGAGCAGCAATGGTGACGCATGAGAGCAGAGTACCAACCTCAAATCCAGCTACTTGCTCGCCGTTAGTAACCTCGCTGCCCGCAGCCAATTCACTAGGTACCGCCGCTCTCATGCAACATTAAACTCAATAAAGTACAGATAAGTACTTAAACTAGTAAATTAAAGAGCGAATCGCGTGGCCTATTAGCTCAGTTGGTTAGAGCGTCGTGCTAATAACGCGAAGGTCGCAGGTTCGAGACCTGCATGGGCCACAGCTTAGTTTTTGCGCTTTTTTTTGGGCTGGGTTCACAATATAAAAGAGGGCCTTTGGCCTTTGCTTCATTCATCCGTTCATCAATCCTGTTTTCACATGGTATCAACCTTTTCATGTCCTCTAGGACAACCATCTTGCATTTACGTGATTTTTATTCCCTGCGCATTTTGCAGGAACTGCCAGACGTTCCTGATCTACTTATGAGCCTTTACAACTTCTCTGCTACAATTGTTTGGTTGTTGGACTGCACTTAGATCAATTCAGTTCAGTCTAATTTAAAATTAAGTCTAACATCCAAACACACAACTCTCAAATCACTAAACTCATCTCAATTCAAAACCTATTTACATGTGGGGCCAACAATCTTTTTCAACTTTCCATTAATAGTACGAAACTCATATTAACATCCAAACACATATAAACTCATCTTAGATGGGTTTCACAGAACTCATTCTTTTATCTCAATTCATTATTATTAATAAAAAACTGAACTCAGCTCAACATTCAAACGCAACCTAATATTCTGTTCGGCTGTGATCAATGCTGTAACATATCGTAATCCCGGAAGAACTTGTGCGAAACCTGATATAATCTTAAATTGTAATTTTTTAGGTTTATTTTGACATGTATATATAGGTATGACGTTATAATTTTTACTGTGGAATTAAATTTATGATTTATTCCTTTTTATTTTACATTAATATTACACGTTAGAAAAATTAGCCCCGGGTTCCACCACTGTGTAGGGAGGGATTTCATGGAACGGAAAAGGGGGTGAACAGTAACAACTGTCCATAAATTTTAGGAAGTGGGGCATAAGATTGGTATTCTCAGTTCAAAACTTAAATCCCACCAACTTTGTATAATGGCTTAATGATCATTATCAGGAGAGGGAAAAAGGTGCCATCCCCCTAACTTTTGCCTCTCATGGGACTGTTGAGAGAGAAGTCAATTTAGCAAAGGAATTCCAGGAAGACATTAATGGTATATAAACTGGTGTATTTTATTGCTCTAGCATGAAGTTATTATAAAATTACACCCAGCATACACCAAATCTTCAAAACCAAGTGTTGACCAAGTGGGTCACAGAGAGGATAAATTAAACATCACAATGACTAAAACTACTGATGGTTCAAATAACTCTTAATGATAAAATAGTGGCATTCGCTATCAATCAAAATTTTAGATTAAGCATTCCCATTGGGTAGTTTAGCTGAAGCTCCATTCTGGTTTAGTTCATCCCAAGCTTCAATCCATGTGACCATGGCGTCTGCCAGCTTGTCAAAGTAGGGATCTACCTGACTAAGCTTTTCCTTTACCTGGTTGGACAATTCAAGGTAGCACTTCTGAACAGAGGTGCAATCTTTTGGAAGAACCGCTGATTGGAAGAATGGGATGATCTCCTCCTGCCAGAATATGCCTTTGTACTCCTTCCTCAGATTCACGAATGGATTGCTGGCTTTGCTGTGCCATATATAAGGCAGACCAGTCTTGACTCCCAATCCCAAATGGTCGCATATCACCTACAGAATCATCATTCAGATATCCATTAATTTTAAAGGAAGACTAGATGCTGGCCTTTACCATCACTTCACCATTATCCCCTGCTGTGGGGAGGAAAAAAAAAAGACAAATAGAAGGTAAAACTGCGAGTAATATGGAGAGAACAAAAAGAAAATGAGAGCAGACCTTGATGCACCAGCCTGCCCACATATCATCGTAACGTCCAATGGGCTGACCATCGCCCATGAGACCAAAGTACATTGCAGGGCCAATGAGTTCACGGTCAAATGCTAAATTCATACCACACATGGGGAACAAGGTGCCCTTTGGGATTGTCAGAACTGCATCCACATACCTACAAAACAAAATCAGTTATAGTACTTGGGATTTTGCCACAAAATTGAAAAACTGAAAATTTTCAGGTCAATGAATGAACTGCCAACCTAGTGTTCCTCTCACGAGGCTTCACAAGCTGTGTAGGAGCATCATAATCTGGGATGTTAAGCCAGAGGCCATGAGAAACAGCAGTTTTGACTCCCTCACGGAGACTAAAAGGATATCCACGAACAAAATCTGCACCATCGCGGAATGGATCATATAGGGTATTGAAAAAATGAGGGGTGGCTGGGGAGAGAAGGTTCTTGATGTGCTGCTCAAGTGCATTAATTAGTTTTCCAGATGGATCTTTAGCGACCTACATGTCATTAAATTTCCCCAACATCAATTTGGTGATTGCGGAAAAAGATATTCCAGCATTTCCTAATAGGTGTTAATATATGGGGCACGGAAGAAACCCAATAAAAAATTAAACAAACAATGAGTTGGGAAAATGCATGCCATAGGTAGAAAGACAATGTAGGGGTACTGTAAATAATTTAAACTAGAGCACATTGGACATAATAATTTATCAAACAGCAATCCTAGCATTATCAGCCAGGTCAAGGACCACAATAGAAAAATTAATCGAGTTTCAAAATACAGTCATGGAGTCATCTCTTGATTTGGAACGCAACAAATGTCCATGAGATCAGTTTCAAAATAATAGTCAAATGATTATATCTAAACTAATAGATTTAAAAAAATGACAAAGAAACTTGAGAAACACAATCATCCAATAGTATTTGATCTATGATAGGGGTAGTTTCACAAGTTTGTCTCAGCATTTCAACATCCCAAAGCTGGCCAAAAATTGTAAGATCCATCTAAGCAACAAAGCGCCAAGTATAATGAAATTTACCCCTATAAGTAGTATAAGAGCAGGCCAAACTGATTTGAAGTTATTCTTATTTCAAAGTTAATGTATTTGCTGTCACCTCTGGTATATGTCAGAAAAAAATGGGAAAAATGTGAAGTTCTATCATACCATAACAACTTCCAGGAGTACACAATAACACAAACAGTTATAATCATTCAAGAAAGGAAAGAAAGAAAGAAAGAAAGTGGTAGATCAAAGAAAAAAAAAAAAAAACTCATGACAGCTACATATCACCAATATTCCAAAAGTACTAATCCACTCCGTTTATGAGATTCTTGACAACTGTCTGACAGTTCAGAGCCAAAATCAAGAGAGATCCATGAACAGAAGTTCCCAATCTCACATGGCAGTGGTAAAAATACAAGATCTGTCTAATCAGTTTATAGCTTCTTTAATTTAGATTGGTAGAAAACCTTGAATACTTATAGTCTAACATGAACCGCTAGCTTCTTTAATCTCACATGAACCTTGAATACTTCTGTGCTGACTGTGGGGCTCAGTCAGCACAGAACTAAACCATTTTGAATTCAAATTCTTTCAAAACAAAAGACTTGCGTATCATGGTATCAATGTTTGGATGAATTTCACCACACCAAACATATGTGTGTTTGTATTGTATATAAATTCACTTTTATGTACAAGTGATAGCTACAGATTTGCATATTGATATCCTAGATTACAAGGACAATTGTTATTAATTTACCGATTGAAAAAAGGGGACTATTTTTTTTTAATCCCATTCGGTGCTGAATCTTCAACGCAATCTTTATCCTTTATTTTTTATCTTGGAAATGTATATATCTTTTACCGGATCTGCAAGTTCTAGAGACAGACTTGGACTAGAAGTGGAACTCTTGTCTAGCAGTTTGGATGAGCACGTTTCAATATCGCAGTTCCGAGCAATCAAATTTATGTTCCATGGATTTCGAAATTAGGATTTTGAATAGACACAACCAGAGATTGTGATGCAGGCAAAACACCATTTTTATGTTGAGTAATGACAGTCATGGTTTTTGCAAGTCACTCATTTTGTAAACGAATGAGTCCACCGTTATAAATTAATTTTTTCAGGTGAATCCTATATTTATTCACTTTTTCGTTTGACCTGCAAATATCCTCTCTTTCCGTTAGTGAAGCTCAAAACAAAAATTGCAGAACAAAAACATAAATTTCGAGCTAAATTGATATTAATGCGGATCAGATTCATGCTAACGCTACACTAACCGAATAGTATCACATCAAAATGCCAATGAATAAAAATGCAACACAAGCAGATTCAAGAAGTTAACACCACCAAGAAATCAAACCAGACATATTTTTCTACAAAAGCGAAACAAGCAACACCGTAAAATCACAACCCAAAACCGTGCAAGATCTGCACCTTCATACCAGAAAACCAAGCCCAATTAATTAGCACCATAAATCAAAGAACTTACAAAGCAGTCGTCGTCAATTGTGAAAATATACTTCTTCTTAGACACCATGTAGCCAAAGCAGCGGCAAGCAGAGTCCTTGAAGGAAATGCAGGAGGCTTTGGGACCCAGAATCCTGTTGATGTCGTTGCGGTTATAGAGCTCGTAATCGAAGCCATCAGGGACTTTGATGGTCTTCGAAGGATCACCATCTTGGACGATGATGAGGTGGTAAGGCTCAAAGAATGGCCTCCACATCTCAAGGAAGTCCAAGTTCCTGATGGTGGGGATCACAATGTCAAGCTCATCTTTCAGCAACGGCGTTGGGGTATGCGAAGAAGCTTCAACGGTAGCCATGGCAGAGAAACAGAGAGCGTGATGGTGTGGGTTTGAAGGTTGAGACGGGAGCGTTTGTGAGGGAATATAAGTTAAGGCGTACGTGGTGGCACGTGCGAGGCCGGTGATATCGGCACAAATGGAGGGTAAGGGGGAGACGTGTCTGGATTTGGAGGGTTTTGGGACTTTTTCAAAGGCTGCCGGTGTCTGTGCAAAGACCCAAAGGCGCCGGAGAGGGACAGGTCCAGAGTTTGCGTCGAAGTTGATGTTTCCAATCACAATATGTCTTCTATGGATTTGTAAGCTCCATCACATGCATGTTAGACTCAAATGCTAAACATATCAATAATTATTAAAGTAAAAAGCTTGGCATGATGTTCTTATGCAAGATTTGGGTAATAACACACTGCACATTACCACTTGTCAATTTCCCCACCAATTACCATTGCTAAACAAGGTCAAGTTGACATAATTCAACATATTCATAGCTCTGCTACTGCTAGCATAATCAATTCAAGTTTCTTTGTACACTTATTTCAGGGATATTTCTGACACAATTATTCAAAATGGAAACTGAAAATAAAGTCCTAAGATTTCTAAAAAATACATAGGTAAGTTTAATTGGTTTATTCACAAAAGAAATGACATGATACTCTACACAAGGGCTTGTTGCTCCCATGTCAGAGTTGGAACGGGGAAAAATGGAGAGAGATTTCCTTCTGTTCCAACCTTGGACCTACACAAAAGATCTGTCAAATGGGAATTGAAGCTCAGAGAGAATTGTAGGAAGAAACAAGTTGCTTTCGAATATTCTTTAAATAATTATTAACAAAAACGTCAATAGTTTAGTCGCAAGGTTAAAAGAAACAAAAAATGATATTTGCAGTTTTAAAATGTATAAGTCTTGTACACTAATTAAAAAAACTAATCAAATTTGAGATTTATATAAAAATAATAATTTTTTTAATAATAGATCTAATTTTTTTTTTCAAAAAAGTATACTAGACATACATATTCTAATGCTGAATTTAGAATTAGTAAAGAAAAAGCACATGACGTTGGAACTGGAAAGAACAACCCAACCAATTAAACTTCTTGCATTATGGCTTAGTGGGATTGACAAAAGGGCCAAAACATTTGCAGCCACGATCTTTCATGTACTGAGATGTCAACATGTGCAACTCTTCTGAGAGCATTAGAATATGACATTTTCCATGACATTTGTCACGTAATCAAGGGCAAAGCAAATGAGTCTTACCAAATACAATCAATTTAGAATCCGAATGATGAACTGTGAACTCCATCACATCGTGTATGATTCGTATAATTAACGCAATTAACGCAAGAGAGACGAGTTTATGGCCTGAAACTAGGAGCCTTTCCTCATTCTGCTTTTGGGTTTCCTATCCAGCCCATCAAACCAGCTTCATAAACAGGAATGGAATCCGAAATTCTTAATTGGGGCGTATAATTCACAATCTTATATATTTTCAGTATAAAAGTAGAAGAATTGGACATAATGGTTTATCCTTTTTAGTAAAAATACTTGATCTTTTAAGAATAAATTATCATCTAATTTCTTAAATGTAAATACATTTCTTAACAACTTCTTTTTACCTTTTTTATCTTTTTGAGAAGACTACGGTCACAAAACGTTCTTATAAAAATAAACATATATATTAATGTGATTTCAAGTTATTTATTTTATCTATTATACGTCAAATCACGTTTACTTTTTATGGTTAAAACATTTCACTTTTTGGGAATCCGCCAATTGCCAAAGTTGGGGCTCGCTTCTAGGAAGAACCATCGTGCTGCTTTTTTGGCTACCCTGAATGGTCATAGTCGCCGCTTAAATTACTCAGCACGAATTTGGAAAAACATGCTTGTTTATAGGAGCTTGAATGTTACAGAACCTTTTTCTCTCTCAATAGCTACCCCAGCACACTGCAGAAGTAGCAGGTTCATACCCCAATCCCGATGGGCTCATTCCTCCTAGTTTCAGCCCTATACCTTATGTGTTTTGCTCTTTGGTTAATGAAATTCTCACCTATATATCCTAGAAAGCAAAAAAGATTCATCGATTGACGTGCATTAATATTGCCTTCCCTATGTCCTTTCAGTCAGCTTAAAACCAGACTTTTGATTCCAAGGCACAGAAGAGGAATAACAATCGTAGTTGGGCCAGAACGAAGCGATGCATATAAAAACTAAAAAGTTAATGAGTAAAGATGACTACAGTTGTAAAAATAGTTAAAAAGTTCAAATATTTCTATATCCCAGTTAAGACTTTGGTTGCTTCGGTTGAGGGTAAACATATTTATTAATTATATTTTATAATTTTAAATCCGCCAAGAAATGGGGACTCTCAGTTTCATTTAATTTCTAACTTGTTAGAACATTATTGTACAATCAAATCTTTCTATATACTGTCTTCCTTTTGTACATACATATGTGAAGTTAGTAAGATGAGACCCTAATGTGCAGTCCATTGGGTGCTTCCACTCTGGGAAATTTCATTAGTCTATCTCCTCCAATCTCTTCCCACCTGCAAAAAGAAGGGGAAATCTACATTAGATTTAGTTTTTCACTTTCTTACTGTCGTTTTCATCTGACCAAAATAAGGGAATATATGACTAAGTTCGTAGGCAACTATTTACCTGTATCTAGTTACCAAGTAGTGTAGGAAAGTTGAAATTTCTGCTATTCCTAGTTCTTTTCCAGGACACTGCCTGCTGCCCCCTCCAAATATAAAAAAGTAGCTTTGAGAATCCAAGCTCTTGTCCTGCTTTTTGCAATCATAGGTAGTTTAGTCATTCAGAACATAATTTCCAATCCCTCGTACAATAGCATTAAACTTTCTACATTCATAAGGTAGACAATGAAAAGTGTAAACATTAAACGGTAGCTTACCATCCATCTCCATGGATTAAAGGTGAATGGATCAGGATATAGAAAAGGGTCATAGTTAATTTCTCTTGTATAAACATATATTCTCCATCCTTCTGGAATCACAAACCCTGAACAAACACACAGAAAATATTGTATTAGCTCTCTCTTACAGGACACATGCTTTTGTGAAAAAGTGAAAATACCTATTTGTGGTTTGAAAAATTGACACTTCACCTATCAATGGTCTACTAAGGTGACACTTTCACATAGCTATTATTTGTGAATGTTGCATCATCACGCTTAACTGTAGACATGACAGACACTTATAGGTGAATCTGAGATGGATAATCTATCACTTTCTAAATCACATGTTGACTAATTGAACTCACCCCATGCATGCTCTTTACATGGTTAAAATTTGTGGTTGAAGGGATCGATCTGGCTAGATTGCCATGTAATGCTATGTTTCAGACTTATTAATTGCTAAAGTACCAATAAAGAGATGGTAGCTGCAAAAAATTGTTTCTTGAGCCCATAAAAAGACCGCAGAAGCTATCACAAAAGGAGATCTTATTAAACTTGTTTTGACTTTTGTTTTAGTTCATTTAAGTTGCTTTAACTTAATTTCCACTCACCGTTAAGTTCCATATCTTTTGTGGTTTTTCTCAAAACTCCATTAACAATTGTTGCTAATCTTGAGGTCTCATAGATGACCTGCATGAGAAAAAGAAGACCAAATGAAATTTTATTCTTCATATTTTACTCAGAAACCGGATAATGTACTGGAAGCCACGAATTTTCTTACCGCACGCGTAAACTTCATCGACTTGATGTCATTCCATCCAATTGGATCCTCCGGCCTTTTCCTTTTTCGAATGTCCAAATGTTCTTTCTGCAGATTTTAAAGATTATTTCAGCACCGCAAGCACGACATCTGTACTAGAATATATATTAACCTTTGAAAGTAGATGTTATCACTTACTCTGAGTTCTTGAAGAACTCTAGGATGATCATGGAGATACTTGACTGCCATCATGGAAGTAGTTGAGACAGTTTCATAACCGGAATACAGAAGTGTAATGATTTGATCTATTATTTCTTCATCGGTAAGTTGGTATCTGTTTTCATCACTTCTCATGAGGCAACCAAGCATATCTTGGTGGGTTTCCTGTGAAGCTTTTCTTGCGTCTATTAGCTGCCTCAACATGCTTACAATATTCTTCCTCGCCTGAAAAAGTTGTGAAGCACGTAAATTATTATTGTACTAGAACTTTCCATGAAAGACTATGTAAAGAATGAGAAGGAACTATCAAGCAATTTACCTGGAAGCCGCGACGATAATTTGTTCCAGGAAGGTCAATAGGCAATGAAAGTGTTCCTAAAACTAGCTTAAAGAACTCAGTCATGAATGGTTGGGATATTGAACTGGATTCAATACCGGCAATCTGCTTAAGGGATGAGAGAAGAGCCATCTGCATTAAATAGTTGAGATAATGTTCATTAAAATGGAAAAAAGAACAAGTAACAACTTCATGTCTCAATGAATTAGGAGTGTGGCTGTGATTCGAACCTCTTTGGTCTTTTCTTGGATGTTGATGATTTGGTTATCCCAGCTGCTAAGGTGGCTTCTCATGAATTCATCAATTTTTGGCAAAAGCTGGTCTCTGATCATGGTGGGGCTGATGAGGGCAAGAAGTGCACCTCTCATGTACTTGTGGGTGGAGCCATGAACTGCTGCAATGTTGCATTTCCCCAAGATATCCAGCATGGACTGTGGGTAGCCAGGAACAAGGCCTTTTGCCTCATTCATGAGGATGTACCTATTGATTTCTGGATCCATGGATACAATGGTAGGGCAGCCCAGTATGTGGGACTTGAAAAAACTCCCATACCTGCCATTCAAAAGACCATACAGATGATTTACAAGAATGATCAGTGATGAAGTCAACTATCAATGGCTCAATTTTGGAGAGGGTTGCCTTATGTCATATATGTATATTTGTGTTTCTCATTGGGAAAACAGATTCTCCCCCCAACAAAACCCAGAAAACCCCAGAGACAAAATATAGGTTGATTTATATTTTGCAAGCTCTTGAACCCACCATTCAGACAAATGGAAGCAAGGGATCTCTAGTCTCTTATAGAGATTCACAAGCCAGAATAACCCGAAATCTCAATTATACCAATAAATAAGGAGGGATTAAGTGGTCCAGATGATTGGCTTAAATCATTAAACCACTTGGGTAAGCACCAGTAACCGGCAATAGAACCAAGGGTAAAAAGTACTGAAAATTAAGGAAACCAAAAGCTTTCCTGTCCACTAATGCAATATAAAAACAGAGATACCCTGTAACATCCACCTAAGAAGAAAACCCAAGTGAAGATAAAGAATCACCTTGCTCTCTGGTTTTTCATGAAGTTTGGTCCTTGTTTTAGAAATTCCGTTGTCTCCCCAAATACCGGCCAACCCATTGTACCTGGAGGCAAACCTTTCTTCCTGTACCTCACCTCATTCCACCTCAGCAAAGCAGAGCAGAAACAGAGCACCAAGGCCATCCCAATAACCACCATTAAAACAGCCATTGATGCTCCACCGGCACTACACAAAGAACTGCCAATGGTATGGGCTTCTATAGTTTCAGTTAGCCAGAAGTAAACATATTTATAATGGATCTCACTACCGGGGGAGGGAGGGATAGAAAGAGAGAGGCCACATTCTCCAAATCATGCACCCTACAAGGAGGGACCCTATTCTAAGACCTCAGAGTCAGAGTAATAAAGCACATTCAGAGAATTAAATACAAAATTCATATGTTTTTATATATCTTTTGGAAGTGTTTAACTAAACATGCAAATAGACTGAACATGGAGCTGAAATTATTTCAATCAACCGGCAAATTCCCAAATATTTTTGTGGAAAGAGAAGATACAGGGTGTTTCTTTTTGGAAGGATGCTGGTGGCTAAATTTGTGAGATGCTGTAACCTCCAAAATTCTTTATGATGCGGCTGGTGTTTTCAAGAAAATGATTTGGATTTAATATATTTTACTATGGTATGAAAACCTGGAGAAAGGCTCTAAATAATGAGTTGAAGAGCCTATATCTATATGTATATATGTGAGGAGGCACATGCACAACACCCAATCGGACCTAAAAGAAAAGGCAGTCGTAGCCCCAGTGCTTCACATGTCTGTCAACAAGATCTGGCTCATGGAACTTGGAATTACAAAACAACTAAGCTACCATGTGAATAAGTGAAGAGAGAGAGAGAGAGAGAGAGAGAGAGAGAGAGAGAGAGAGGTTTCTTGGTTACATTTTAACTGCAAGTTTGAAACTTGGACTGGCCCAGCTTGTAGCAGTTTGATGCTGTGTACTGTGGTTCCTACAAAACCATAAGACTTTGCAATTGACTTTTTGGCAGTTTATGTACATGGGAGACTTTCAAAGGACATGGAAATGGAAATTGGAATACCATAAGAGCCTATCTAAAATCTCAATTAAATAGCCCTTGCGTCGATCCATGAACGCATATGTAAAACTTCGTATTAGATGGCAAATTTGATAGTGATTTCGATGTTAGATAGAATAGAAATTATTCTGTAGATTAGTTTTAACAGATAATTCATAGGAAAGAGCACAAGATAATCGCCCAGAAATACCAAAAACAGTTCTAGTGTTCAATTCAAAATTATCAAATCAAAGAATGTCGAAAATCAGCCTACAAGTCGGGCTGTGTAGTTGAAAATTGTCCTTATTAGGATTTTATCAAAAATAGCAAAATCACAACAATCATGCCAAAATTAAATATGTAATAAAAGAAGTAATCTGAAAAAAAATCTGGCTCAAATCAAGTTCAGAATCACTTCTTAAACGATAAATGAAATATTATCATAAAAGGAAACAAATAACTAAAATTGGGGATTCATAAGGAAAAACAATGAATTTAGGCCTTGGAAAATGTGTACCCCGAGCAAGCTGGCGACCATGACACGCGTGTCCAAAATAAGCTTTTTGAATTGGGGTCATATGTACAGTTTTGATACCCATAACTAAAGTTATGGCCAAAATATCAAAAAGCACTCAAAATTGTCCAAATTAAGAAAAAATCACAATTACTTGTCTTCTTTACACTGATTTGTCAACTTAATGTATTTCAACGCTATCAATGTACCATCTGAAAATTCAGCATCATTTGACTTGTATACTTTTGCATTAGATGTTTTCCTTGACAAGATGAAATAGTATCTAAGAGTCTAGACTAAAAACTTTTAAAAAAAAAAAAAGAGTCTAGACTAAAAAGGTTTTTCTTCTTTTTACATCTTCGAAGCAATTAGAAGAAACAGTATTTACTACTTTACTGCACAAAAGACCGAAATTCTTTGCACACCATCTTTCAATGTTATTAATAATTCTGATAAACTTGTTTCAAAGATCAAGTATGGTACGAACTTCATTGCCAAAATGAAAGGTAGTTTATTAGTGTTGGTACGAAGGACCGTCTTCGTTCGATAAAGTAATATATATTAAAAAAAATAATCATTTTTGTATATATATATATATTAAATAACCATTAATACACAAATTTCAACCTTTTTTTTTAACGTTAGTACTACAATGCATTCCCCAACGCAGCTCATTGGCTAGCTCACGTTGTCATTAGTATCTTGAGATCAAGAAAAATGTCTCTTTTAAGATTTTATATGAATTAATTTGAAGAACGCTTCACCTAAGAGAGACGTGCTAAATAATTTTTACTGCATTTATTATTAATTTAATGATGTTTAAAATGTCTATTTTTCTAACATTTAAAACCCTCCATTTGAATAAAATTAAACTTGGAACAAATCTTTTTTCGTATGATCCTCAGAAACCCTAGCCTCTATGAGCCAAGACATCATGTATATAGCAATCCCCCAAGACTATTAAAACACATGTAACTTGGAAAATGTATAAATATGCATGCCAATCAGGCAAGGGAAAAACAATCGAACATTTAGCCATAGCCAAAACCACTCAATTAATGATAAATTTTAAAGAAAAACTATATTATCAAACTGGTATGTAGAACATAATATTTAGTAAAGTGCTCTACACACCGACCTGATAATAAAATATTAACCTAACTTCAAAACCAAATCTTGAAAATCAAAGATCTTTATTTTTTTTTAAGAGTGTAATGAATAATTATGCATTAATGCAAGTTAAGTTCATTTTAAATTATTCAAGTGCGTGCTATAAATACAAAAAAAAAATTATATAAAAAGTAAATTTATAAATTGATTAGATTTTTGTGATTTGGTATATTTTTTTTTATAAAACAAATAATTTTATAATGTTATATTATGTTAAAGATAATTTAAGAATTTATTTTTATATAATTTTTTAAAATATTTTTCATACTTTAATATTGAATTTGGACTTGGATTCAGGATTGTCACTATGTACATATGGGGTTATTGCGAACATCCACCATACAAATCTGTGGGTGGCTCCGTACGTACAGTAGGGTGTACGTGTTCATCAGTCTAATCAATTGTGCTAATATTATTGTATAATAAGGCAGCTTTTGTCCTTTAATTTCTGTTTATCTCTTCTACTCTTATTCTGTTTATTGACTTTTGCTTGAGGCTGATGGCTTGTCTTGAGGTTGCAATAGATGATGGATTGGATAGCGACTTGAAGAAAGTTTCGACCCACGAGGAGATATCCTTTGAAAGGGATTTGACTCAAAAGATATTGCAGTTCCACTTTCGAATATAATTAGGATTGATAACCATCATTTTTCTTTGCGATTTTAATCATATGATATGATCATCGTCATCATCATCAGGTCAGTAATTAAAAGGGCATCAGCATGCATGCATGCAGAATATTGCTTTATCATGTAGTATAAATTTTTTAGCTAATTACAGTATGATGATGAGAAGCTTCCCTTGCTTAATTACTCTTGATGCTCACTTTATTTTCAGTCCTAATTACTTTCTGTTTTCAAAGGAAAAGAAGCAAGTCATGATTTGTATAATATTGATTCAATTGGTGAGATGTTGGAATAATATGAGAAAGGAAAAAGAAAATAAAAGCAAAGAAAGAGGACTACTACTCTTTCAAGCAAAAAGTAATAGTATTGTTGTCAAATAATTTATATACATTTTCTATGAAGTGAAAAATGGAGTAACAGGAACATCCATTTAATACTAAGGTACTAAAAGCACGTAATTATAATATAATTAGGTTTTGCCGACATGGTGAGATGACCTGTGATCAGGGCGAAGAAACTCCAAAAAACAGGAAAACCGAGTGACAGATCATATATTATGAACATTAAGAGAGAAGAAAATGAGAGAGGCAAAGAGAACAAGAGATAGGGACGTGTATGGATGATAGGACTTAGGTGGACATTAAAGGAGATGCACGGAACTACAGAGAGAGATAGTAGATAGGATATATGCATACGCCTGCTGCAGGCCAGGAAAAAAGGATACCATATATAAAAATAGATATAAATAAGTGGGGAGAGAGAGAGTTTTAGAGGGGGGAAGAGAAAAATGCACGGGGGGTAATGCAGTGCAGAAGAGATTGAAGAGGAGCTGGAGGAATGTCTACCCACACGCACACATGCAGCTAGCAGCCTCATGCATTCCCTTTTGCTTTTTTGGCCTGACCGATCATCAACACAATAATGATAAAAAATAAAAAGTTGTGATGTACATTGAATGGAAACATCTAGTTGTTGCACGAGGGCCTCTTTTTTGTTCTCTTGTGTTTTTTTCTGCATAAATGGGCACCCCTTTCTTCTACCCAGCATTATTTCCTACATCTTAATCATTGATTCTCTCTCTCTCTCTCTCTCTCTCTCTCTCTCTCTCTTTCTAGTCATATCCATTATACGTGTGTGTTTATGAGTGACAGTACATGCATAATTTATAAAAAAGAAAAATTTAGTTGTAAGTATATCTACGTATTAATATATATATCAATTTAATATAATTAGTCAAAAAATAGATTTTATTAAAAATAGTACTAATTTAAATTTTAAATATAAATGAATCAGTATTGATACGCATATTAATATATAATTTTACTTCTATCTAGCAAAAGCAGATTAACTGTGGTATGTCGATCTATTGCAAAAACAAATTAGACCAAGCCCTTATAAATTATTATCTGTGCAAAAGATACAATTTTTTCTTTTAACTGTGGCAAGCGAGTTGGGCCTCCGTCTTTTATAAGACGAAAATATTTTGAGACAATAAATTGAATTTCCTAGCTTGACGATTTATTTTGCTTAGGTTTGTAACTTTGTTGCATGAGCAATGACTATATATATATATATATTTATATGGGAATTGACAGCCAAACTTCTACGTAAAAAAAAAGAAAAATAAACTTTTATAGCCTAGTAATGGAAAGATCGATTTTTCTGTTTTCTGAGCGTATTCTTTATATTCTTCAGGTCATTGTGATGTTGTTTGAGCCAAATTCACTCTCGAGTAATTTTGTTGGGCTTGGTGGATATATATTAATCATTAGCCAATTGATTTTGTGTTATCTTGATCTCAATCAAACATAAAATTAAGACTTAAATATTAATTATGCGTTGAAAAATATTTTAGCCATAAATAAGATTACATAAAAGTCAACATACAAAGTGACGTGATTTCATGTAAATCGTTAAATTTATTTTATTATTAAAATAATTTTATAATATGATATACCACATCAAATCACATTATTTTATAAATTTATATTTGTATAATCTTTTTGTAATTAAAGTATATATATTATATGTCAAATTTAATTTTTTCCATTAGATAGCTAATTGATTTTTTCATTACAAGGTTTGGTCCGGTTTTGGAAATATTTTAAAACCGAATCAGTATATACCAATTTTAAGAATTGGAGAACCAATATCGGACCGATTCTTCACCAAAACTAAAACTTCCAATTTTATCGGTTTTGGTCTAATTTGGACCGGTTTTATTGAGTTTTCCGGTCTTTGTCTTAGGCTTTTATCCATAAGTTTATTTTTTAATTTATGGTTTTTAAAATTTCCTAACTCTAATTTTAATTATTAGACTTTAGTATTTATTATTAATAATTACTAATCATTATTGTCTAATTATACTAGTATCTAACTTATTAATGAGATTAACTTATTAGTTATTAGTGAGATTAACTTAGTATAGTATAATTAGTGAGATAAACTTATAATACTACACTTATTTCTTTACTAGACTACTAGTAAGTAGTGTAGTGGTGTTTAATTTATTTCCACACTATAGTGTCTAATTCCATGTTACTGTATTAGTGTCTAACTTGTTTATATATTTGATTATATATGTTAGTGATAATATGATGGTTATGTATAATAAAAATATTAGTTTATTTATATTATAATATATGTGCATTGTTTTATAATAATTAACACATACTAGTATAGAATTGAATTTAACTATACTGTTGTAGTCTATATAAGTTAGATTATACACTTTTTATATAAGTATATATGATAAAATGTGTAGAAATGTATTTATCAAGAAGAATATATATTGTAATTTATTATGCTATAAAATGTATTTATCCTTGATATATATATATATATATATATATCAAAAGTAGGTTTATAATAATAACTTAATATTAATGTTAATATTTAAGATTAAAATTTTATGTTATAAAATTAAAATTTATATGTTATATCAAGTTTTATATTAAGATTTATAAGATTAATTTTGTATTATTTCAAAGGTTATATTAATTTTTATGTTATTAGATTATTATACATAACTAATAAAATTTTAAAAATTTATATTATATTAATTAGTAATTTAGCAAATCGTAGATATAATATAATATAAGAAAATTATATATCATATAAAAAATATTTTCTATATAATACAAAAATATCAAAAAATAATATATTTATGTACCAGTCCGATTAGTTGTTAAAACCAAAATTAAAACTAGACCCATTTTACGAAACTAGAACTGTTACGGGACCGAATCGGCTTAGAACCGAACCAAACACACCTATTCAATATGGTTCACCGGTTTCTCAATTTTTTTACACCCTTAATTAAGTCGAGATGGAAACGTGTCAACAAAATGGTTTTACCTTTGGGGTTATCATACAAACGAACAAGGGCAAGAGCAATCCAAGCCTGCTTAAGAAAAAGAAAAGGAGGAAATTTTATTTTATTTTTGTACTTTTTTAAATATTTTTTAAACATTCTTAAAAAATAACAACTTTTTTTTTAAAATAACAACTTTACTAATAGGGAATAAATATATGGAGCTAAGAATATTTTTTAGAAGGAAAAAGAAAGAAGGAAATTTTAATTCAGCCACCCGGCCACCTAATACGTTGCCTGTCAAAATTCAAGGGGTGTTGAATTTGTGGAGATGGAATCAGCATTCTTGAGACCAACGATCTCAGTTGCCAACTTCAAAAAGAATACATAAAATATTACCTGCACAGCTCTGCACAAGAGACGACCGTTCCCATAAAACATGTCTTTTTCATTGTTTTTTAGTTCTCTACGTCTTCGCTCGTGGGAAAAAAACACCAGTCTATTAAATATAAGTAAATCGTGCTTGAAGGCTTTATCCTGCTATAGGGGGAAAGGAAACGAGTATCCACATGATGATTGAGCGCACGTGTGGTAGGTCATCCACGTGCATCTGTTTCTATTCACAGAAAATTAATTTATTTGTCTCTTTGTTTCTCTCTCTCTCTCTCACTGCGATATTTCTTCGGCCCGTCTCTTTGGTGAAGATTCACCTCACCTCACCTCACCTCACCTCCTTCGCTTTCACTTCACAGTTCTTACTAATCGTAAATAGTCATGACCCTGTAATTGTCACCCGGGTAAACTTCAGAGTGGTCAAATGCCAGATCCAGAAGCCATTCATCCATCAGTAGTACCTCTCATGCACATTAACTGCAATCCGAACTTGCATGCATTAGCCGTGTCATTTCGTTGTCTTTCACTTTCAATTTGGAGGACTGAGCGAGCGACGTGGTGAGCATGGCCCCCCTTTGCATGCATTAATCGTGTCATTTCAATGTCTTCCGGCCCTTCTACTTTCACTTTGTATGATATTTTTTTTTTCTTTTCTTTTACTTTTGTTTTCTTGATGGCTTTTGGTACAGGGATCCAGTACGGAACAGACTCATCATACAGGGCTCCATTTTGATCTGTGTTCCTAAACTTGCATGCATGCATTAATCACGCCATTTCAATTTTCCATGGACTTTTACTTTTGCTTTGGAGTGGCACGGTGGACTTAAAAGATGTTTTGACTTAAAAAAAATTTCATAAAGTAAATTTATAAATTGATATAATATATTAGATTGTAAAATTATGATTATTGTAAAATAAATCTAATGTATCACATAAAATTATTTCAATTTATAAGTTTAAAATCCTTAAAATCCTTTTATAATAACTATAACACTTCTCTTATAATACATATATATATATATATATCAAAGTAGGGCATAAGAAATTCATGATTTGCATGCGGGTCCTTCTTGATCATAGCCCCCCAACCTCATTCGATTCATTCTCTTTTAATTAATCCACAGTAATACACTCTCATTCGCAAGAAGCTTGCTGAATTTCTCGAGGCCGCTGGAGTACTATTCTCTCCTCTTCCATCTTCCATTTTCTTTTACCACATCATGATATTTTTCAGATTTTTGTTTTCTCATTTTCTCTTTCATATTTTCCCCACCTACGTACGTAAGTACGTACCTTCATTTTCTTTTACATTTAATCCTCACTTAGCTGATCTACTCCTCTCTCTCTCCCTACCTATCCTCGTCTCCTCCTTCTCCTACGTACCCTTCTTGATCTTCTTCTTCTTCTTTAATTCTTATTAATCTATTACCACTGCATGACTACTTATTACTACTACCAATATTAGCCTTCAGATATATTACTTCCAAGGCTCCCAAAAAGATTTTGGCAGAAGTAATTTTTTACATGAGCAGAGTGCTTGGTAAAGTGCTCATTTTGCAAAATTATAATAAAACAATCGTCAAAATTCTTTTGGTCTAGAACAACAGGTATACTTTAATAGGCCCACGGGAAGAGCATGATAATTACTCCAATGATTAAGTTAGTTATAACTCTTATTCCTGAAATAATTCAATAAATATAGAGAGTTTTAGAGTGATTGAGTACCTTCATAGTTTTAGGATTTAACAATTAAGAGTCTCTATATTATGATCTATATATGGATGTTTGACATTTGGCAAACTTAGGCCTCGTTTGGATATTGTTGAGATAATATAAGACGCGAAATTTGTAAATAGTAGTGAAATGATTTGAATTAAGATTTTTTATGAAATTTTGAAAAATGGAAGAGAAAAAGTTGAATAAAAATATTATAAAGTTAAAATATTATTATAATATAATTTTTTACTATTATTTTTATTTTGGAATTTGAATAAGTTGATTTTTGTTTTGTTTGGAAGTTTGGAAGATTTGTAATGATTAGATGAAAAAATAAAATATTTGAATTGAAAAGTGTTTGTATTTGTGATGTTTGGATGTTGAGATAAGATGAGATGAGACCAGACTATCTTGCAATCCCAACAGGGCCCTAGAGTCTTATGCTTATTGGATAGCTAGCTAATACCCACGTAGTGAGGCTATTTAAGTGAAGACAACCAAGCATTTTTGGTCATCGTCAATGGATTTAAGGCTACATTTGGATGTTGAGATAAGTTGAGTTGAATTGTGAATAGTAATATTTTATAGGTCTAATTATTATTACTTATAAAAAAAAGTATTTTGTGAGTCTAATTAAAATGAGTTTAAAATTTTTATGAGTTGAGAAGGTAATGAGTTCCATCAATGATTAGTTTGAAATAAGTTAAGTTTAGTTCAACAAGTTTAACGAACAAATGTACAGGTAAATGCTAGGCAGCCCGCTAGCACCACCCTATTGATAAGTAAATGGATAATGCTATTTAGCTCCTTTAATATTATCACTCAAAGTTACCACTCGAGTATTTTAATTATTGTTTTTTTTATTTAGTAATTAAAGAAGTGACTATTAATAAAATTGTATATATATTTTTTAATTTTCTCTTAATAATTAAAGATATTAAAAAAGTTTATAAAGAAAATAAAACCACAAATAACACAATCATTTAGAATATATTACAAATATGGCTAATATTTTTTCAGATTCTACTAGAGTACTATGATATATTCTCCAGAAAAGTTATCTATTTGGAAAAAAATCTCATAAAATTATTTGTTGATATGATTTTATGGATTATGTTAAATTTAATTTAAAATAAAAATAATTTTATTATTTAATATATCACATAAAATTAAATTAATTAATAAATTTATTTTTACCATAATTCTTTTATTACTAAATTTTTTTTCATAATCTCTGCAGGAAAAAGCAGATCTCTTGTATATCTATCACATCACGAATGCCCACTATGACTACCTAGTATGTACTGACTCATATGACAGCCTCTTTGTATAGCTAGGCACGTTGATCTCTCATTATTCGTGCATGTATATCTTTTTCTATTTTTTTCTTTCCTTGTAAGGGTACTTTTTTTTACCTGTTTGTTCGTTTGAGGGATTGTTTGGATATAAATTCATCAATCAATCTATTTCATTGTATATAATTATTATTTTTTAAAATTTTTATATAAAATATAATAAATAAATATTATTTTTATTTAAATAAAATATTATTATAAAATAAAAATAATATTATAATAATATTTTATTTAAATTTCTTCCCAATCTTTTTTTTTTATCTCAAGTAAACCTCCTGTTACCATTTTTATTAAGCAAATTCATTTTTTCGATCTGACAATGGAGAAAACCAATAAAAGACGATAAGGATTAAAGAGAGGGCCGGAAACGAGAACCATACGTACTGTAATCGATCAATTCTTTCACCTTGGTTCGAGATCAGTACGTACGTAGAGGCGATAAGCATCTACATAGGAATTAGTCGATCGATCGGCTAAGATTGCTTGTCAACACGACTCTCACCCATAAGTGGAAAAACTTTCACCATGCATGCACATGGTGGTACTATGCGTAGCCAAAACATCTCCCTCTCAAAAAAAGTTCAAGCCTATATATGTCAGTCAGTTCCAATTCTGAGTACTTTTCACCTGCCAACATTAAATCAGGGCTTTTTTCAGCTGCTCAAATCGTCGCAATAACCCTCTAAACTCGTTGAATTTGCTCAGTTTTAACGATTTTAATTTAGAACCACGTTTAATGAAATTAAATGTTTACTTCTGATCTATTTCATAGATTGACAAAATTCGTCTATAAACTAACTATTATCAGTAATTTTTTTCACTGCAATTGATTAAAATATTAGAAATAGTGTGATTTGTTTCTGGTAAATCGTTAAAAAGATTAATTGTAGCACTATATATCATAGCAATAGCTAGAAAAATCGCCGAAAATGATGCATGCTATTTCCCAACAAATGTAAAATTATTGTTGTAAAAATGTATTTCCAGCGAATTTTTATCGCCATAAATATCCAAAAAATTGCTACACATAATCTAACGCAACGATTGTTCTCTTGCTGGCAGAAGAGTTTATAACAACGTGTAGTAATCGCAAATTGCAGAACAACCAAAAACCTTATGGGTTTTCGATCATATATAAAATGGCACAGACGCGTTCTGACTTTCTAACCAAGCCGTGATCTTATGGAAATCATTAATTACAGATTTTTTTTTTTTTAGATTTTTTTTATTTGCTTACAGGTGGTAATTCCTTTCTTCCTCGATCCATCCTTTTTGCAATCAATAAAGATAGAAAACTATACAGCATTTGCGTCTTAATTCGGACTCATGTATCATTATCACATCTTAAAGTAGTGTAATGCTAGTGGAAAGTACTGATTGATATTGTTTTATTTTTAAATCGAAGAAAAGTCAAAAAAAGAAACGAAAAGAAAGTTTTAACACATTTTAAGATTAAGATATATGTCAGCTGAACATAAAAGGCTTTGCCCCAATTGTGTGCGTTTCCAACCAACATTCCGCAAAAGATTCTCAGCTTTTGGTTGGATCCAGAATTGCATAATTAGCTGATCAAGATCAACCCCCACCCCCATGTGTTAAAGGTCCCCATTGCATTTTGTTTGATGCTCGAGTTCTTGTCTTTGCTTTTGTTTCTTTCATTCCCACTTTGTATTTTTTAATCCTTCGTTCTCTTCGAATTCCGCCCACATTACGTAACATTATGTTGTAAAGGCCAGGGGGGGTTACCAAAACCCATGTGATGATCTTGTGCTTTTTCGGCCACAATGAGGGTGAAACTGAAATCTCTGCATGGTGGGGCTCTGGTCTCGTGCTATATATAAAGAACTAGTATAGAAACTGTGCCCAGCCAATTTCACGTTACCCCTCGTGCAGGGTATATCGTAATCATCCTTGGGACGATAGTGAACAATCGACAAGTACCAGACATTTAATTTCGTGAGTAATTTTGGTGCAAGCGAATAGTACACGAGTACTTTATGCTGATCAAGAAACTCATGCATGGGGACCAAATTAAAACCTAAAACAAAAGTTCAAGTTTCTTGCGTACGCGAAAGTTCATTAGAAGAAAGAATATCGATTAAGCCTACTGCACGCGAGGCCGGAGGAACATTTTGATCTAGGCTTTCTAGCTGCATACCAAGAAAACATAGATTCCACTACAGTTTGGAGAGAAAAATAATGTCAAATCATGATTAATTTGTCCCAAAAATATCTCAAATAATCATCCATATATACATGGTTATAGCCTTCAGGCCTACTTCACGAAAACCTAATTGATCATTTCTTAATTATCCATCCAGTCAAACGTACTTAATCGAGGACAAAAGTCCATTACTGCTAATGTGCTGGTCAACTAAGGAAATATATATAGCTGAAGTAGTACTATCTATTAATAGTATATGTAAAAATGATTAAAAATAACATCTCTTTGCCTCTCTCTTCTCTCCCACAAAGACACATACACACATTTTATATAATATTTCAAATACCAATAACATGAAGCCCATTATTCTCGCATAAAAGCAACATCAAGAGCATGTTGGTAGTGGAAGTACTAGCTATTATATTAATCTTGTAGATCTGATATCCTATCATACACAAGTAATCTAATGGATATCATGCGTACCATATATATATAATATATCTAAATAGAATTTTAACACTTTGATTGGCAATATATATCAGAAGATTGCCAGCATGTGTTAGATACCCACTTAGTCCACCCACTCACATGCTTCACCAACAGGATCATATGGGAATATAGGCCGCTTAGCACTACTACTTACTACTGGGTAGTACTAGTGTCAGTCATTCACAGTCAAGTCTCAATCCAATGGAGCTTATTTTTGACTAAGTGGAAGCTTGAGCTTTTTGACTACACCTAAGCTTCTTTCTCAATTTCAGATCGAGGGACTCATGATCAATCATGTTTTTAATTCATCTAGTCGGTGAAGACGGTGATATTTTATATATGATTGGGCTTGAAAGAACTTTTATGCATCAGTACATGCATGCTTACTTTTCTCAGTTTCTGATCTCATGAGTTATCTTTATTGCAACTTTGAATCCTAATTATGATCGTCATGAGTACGTACGTAGTACTTCACAACCAGAAGTCTTTTAGGCCCCCTCGATTGGATCATAATTCATAATGCTTGGTTTTGGTGCAGCATTGTTGACATACTGCTCTAGACGTTGAAATATAGATTGCATAGCAAGCATATTGTTAGCAGCAATAATCAAGCTGCAGTAGTAACTCCCTTGTTTGAAAGCTAGCTAGTAATTAGCATCGCGTACATACTCGATCTGTCCAGGCCGTATCCATCAAAGATAAGATCACATTATAAAGCAAAGTTCGAGTAACACCAAGCTCAATTCCTTTAATTTCCACCCAAAAGATTGTAAATAATGAATATGTATAAAAAACAAGAAGTTATTGTTGTACGTATAAAGAAAAGAAAGAAGAAAGAATTATTACAATCAGCTAGAGATGAACTGTATAGTATTTGGATAATGATACTCGATGATCAGCTCAATTATTGAAGCAAACATGCATGGACCCAACTCATCATTCATACCCTACCGATCAGGCACAATTGTTTCAGGTCATGGCTAGTCATTGTTGCCGCTGCGAGCGGCGCTGCCACTATTATATTTTATAGGCTGCTAGTTGGGTGCCATTGCCACCATTCGTCTAGAATATTCAAGGGATGTTTTGCTATATTTTTCATTCATTTTTTCAATTACCCCACATTTACGAACACCCTAAATTTTGCATCCCATTCGTCGTACAAAACAACAAGGAAGGAAGTACACAAACCATTTTCCTCTTTTTGTTTTGTTTTTTTTTAAATTATTTTTTAAGCCATGAAAGTACATAACAAAAACAACTTCAGCCGCTAGTTTTGCTTTCACATACTTTTGAAACTCGATGTTGTTTTTATATGTGCTTTCACATATCGTACGTTGTAATTATGTAGCTTGATCATAGCATATATAATTGTCTGTAAGACCGTGCAGAAAGATCGTTTTTTTAATCAGTATTAACATACACAAAAAATTATAATTGTACGATCGATAAATAAGCACTGATATAGGAGATAAGGAGAAATGCACGATTAAATGAATAAAGAACTGTATGTGATCGATCAAACTGCATAGCAACACCTATTTAAGTAAAATGTAAATTAAGGAAGAGATTCCATGTCAAGAATTTACAGAGTATCACATTTTAATTTAGGAATAATGCTACGTATAGTTATGAAATGTGTAAATATCGTACGGTACTTATTTTGAAAAATAGTGAGATCTATTATTAAAAATTTAATTTTTTTAAATATAAATATTATATTTATTTATTTATTTTAAAATAATTTTATAGTACTTTTATATTCACAATTGCAATTATGATTTTTCTTAATTAATTTATATCAATGCTGTGAGCAATGAGCATGATGCATGCCCGCCCAACTATGTACTGATCTTATGGGCCAGTATCTCTCCTATTCTGACCCAAAACCTAAATTAGTAAGAATTACACACAATATAGAAAAATAATATATATTCACAACAAAATAGATTTAGAAAAAATAAATCCGAGAAATTTCCTTGCATTATATTGTGACCCCAGAGGTTGATGTCGCAGAGCAATTATTATTATTGTAATTATTATTATTGTAATTTTGTACAACATGTACTATTTGTTTGCAGGCAGAAATACCTTATTTTCAAACACTCATAGAGTAGATTTAGCATTTCATTGATGCTTTCCTTGAATCATTAATTGAATGGGGTAGCAGAATTCGAGCTAGAGCTCTTATTATATAGCCAATCATATCAGTAGAGTGTGTAAAGGGTACACAAAAATAATTGCACGTAAAATTTTTGTATTATATATTGTGGTATACATCTCATGCAGAGCAAGCAGGTGAAGTTGATCCAGGCTGCAAAATAAAGGTAACAAAATTTGTAAGAATTTCCCATATAAATAGTAAATACCTCACCAATTTTTAATCCAACCGTTAAATTTCAAATGGAATATATATAGTTTTCAAATATTTCATGTCACGTTAAGAAATTATTATATGATGATAATTAAAAGTTGTACGAATTGAATAATATTTCTCATCTCAAAGCGGACGAAATTACCGGACTTAAGGAAGATAATTTCATGGGCCAATCAGGGCTGCTTTTGGAACAGCCCAGCCTTTTATATAAGTAGCTATGTCTGGGCTTCAAGTTTCAGTAAGGAATTTTAGAAAAACCGCTACGAATAATTATTTTAAAATATTTTCGAGTAGAGCTCTTTCTGATCAGCCTCTTACCACACATGCGTGGACATCG
This sequence comes from Carya cathayensis, assembly GCA_011037825.1. Lineage (NCBI taxonomy): Eukaryota > Viridiplantae > Streptophyta > Magnoliopsida > Fagales > Juglandaceae > Carya > Carya cathayensis. The sequence goes on from QGSO01000290.1 coordinate 595,909, forward strand.
TTACACCCACACAGCAGCTCCCCATTGAGAGTGTCTACAGCTTTAAATGTTCCTCCTCCCTCACTTCTCTGCATAAAAACTAAAATCCATTACCAAGTTGTGTCCACTACCCACATAGGTGGGGAAGTTATTTGTTAACTCCCCACCACTATCACAACTTTAAGGAAAGTTATTTAACTTCCTCATTTGCAGGGAAGTTAATTAATTTCTAGATATGAAAACTCTTTTAAAAAGAGAGTGTACGGACATTTTTGTGTGTGTGGAAAAAGTCTAAGAAAAACTCTACTCTCTCTCTACATTTTCCTAGAGAAACTATCTAGATCTCTTGATCTTGAAGCGTGGAATTATTTAGGAGATTCTAGTAGCCTCCTAAGTAACGTAGAAGTGCAAACGACACAATAACGTGGGCCGTAAAACGAACAAAGAACCGACCTCGCGAAAATTTCGCTCCTTGAGGTAATTCGATTTTAATCTCATTTAACAATTACCAACATGAAAAATCCAAACTTTATCAACTCTTTTGGTGAATATATTCTGGGACTTCAATGTTGTTTTTTCTTTTTCTTTTTTCGTGGTAATTGCAGAGGAAGAGAATGATCCGCTAACCATGCATATGGCTGTGATCTGTTTAAGGTAAGAGATCAAGAATATGAATATTTTTTTATGCCGGGTCTCACGCTCGGCTCTTAATAATGTTCAGCATTTTTAGAATTTGGTCGGTGATACAGACAACTTAAGAAACAATTGAGGATGAAAAGAAATCAGAGATACCCTGTAAAAATCAACGGCAACAAAGTTAGCCCACCGGTTGCCGGCGGAAGCAAAACAAGTATGGAGCATGTTAATGAGATCCGCCGAGTTCTGTCCGCATGCGGCTAGATCAACCGGAATATTTGGAAAATAATTCACCAATACCAAAGACTTGGTGTTGTCATCAAGTGGTGATGATTCCGCCCGATTGGCACAATTTCCGGCGTGCATGCCACCATCTCCATCTGCAAAAATTTAGGTCTGCAGGAAAAGAAAAAGATCAAGATCTATACATACAGGAAAAATACGTAATTTATAATGAACCGACGCTACTTACACTGATTTTCAACCATGTAGTTCCACTGGTAAGCAATGCCTTCACTTTGTTCCTTTGACCTAACTGAAGTGAATACAAGAAGCCGTTGGTTTTTACCAACCATGTCACTGACTAGGGGCCAATCTCCACCATTTTTTGGCATATTTGTCACCGGAAACCAATATTTCATCAATCCGGCATCGGTGAAAACCTTTGTCAGTCCATTCGGGGTTTGAACGTAGTCTTCTAAGATCAATGTCACAATTTCTGCTGGGTTTGCTGATAAAAAAGCTTCAATTTCCTTCAGTGTAAGTATGGCGGGTTCCTATGCATATTCATACATAATTTATTTTTTAAAAAAATGCGTTGCAAAAAATGTATTCGTTAAAAAAATGCTGGGTTTGCATAAAAGATCATACATTTAGCTGTTGAGTGACATTGTCTTCTTGATTTGTAATGAAGGGAATCTGAGGAACTCCTGTGTGAGATGGCTCTCCCTCGATAGCAAAGGCATTATGGGTTGTCAAGAACGCATATTTATTAAGAGGAAGAGAGTTGTTCTGTGCAGGAGAAAAAATCAAAATTGAAAAAAAAAAAGGTTAATGATTAATGCATGACGTGGAGTGTGAAACCATTCAGAAGTTGATAGTTGTTGGGTCGGGATCATTAAGGAAGTTATTGGTTAAAAATCTTTATGAATTCTGGTGTGATTTATAAATTCAAGTAATTTCATGTAATATATTAGATTTATTTTACAATATAAATAACTTTACAATATGATATATAACATGAAATCACATTAATTTTTTAGTTTATTTTTATAAAAAAAAAAAATTTATAATTGTAGCACTTGTCTGAGTTGTCTCTATGTGAAAATCAATGTAAAGGATGAAATGAACAAGTTTTCAGACCTTTTTTTTTTTAGAATTTCGAAGGTGTTTGGATTGCATGAGGAGAATGTTTGGGGAGAAAAAAATTGTAAAACCCATTAATAAAAAAGCGTAAGCATGAACATAAATTTAAATTTAAATAGCAAAAAAAAAAAAAAAAACACAGCAACGGCTAAATGATGAACATTCATAGCCAATGAACCGTTTCATATGAACTAAAATTCTCTCTCCCTTTCACCACCAGAAACTCAGTGATTCCAACTTCTCTCCGGGAAAGGCAGAGTTTAAATACCGAAATTGGGAAGAATAAGGAATCGAGATCGAGCTAAAGTTTATATCAAACATTAGCAGCCTGAAAAAGGTCTAAATAATAATCCGATATGTAAGGTTTGTGTGAGAGAGAAAGAATGAGATTACGAGGAGCTTGAATGGGTTTGTAGTGGCTGATCTAACGCATCTAGAGCCTGAAAATCCTTGGGGGCAAGAGAAACAATACAGTCCTACTTCACAATCTCCATCGGATGTACATGGGTCCAGCAGCTGCACAATATTGATCAGAAGTACTAGTAACTATATGGTGCTTCATCATTAACGCTAAAAAAATATGATTTTTGTAGTAATTGAAGCATAAATATTAAGGGAAACGCGAACCCTGCATTCTCCATTGGAGCACTAGCTGTGGCGGCACTGAAAAAGAATGAAGCGGCTGCGATCAAAAGCAAGTTTGGCGAAAGACCCATTTGGGAAAAGTCGAAGAATGGTACGCAGAGACCAAAGGTGTGTGTCAGTGCCTGTATGGAGGTGTTCCTTGCCAAAAACAAAAACAGTATGGGTTTCCTCAATTTTGGCGGATAAAGCAAAGGAGATTCGAAATATTAACTTTCACGAGGAACCAAAAGAAAGGTATTTAATTCATAGAATATGCTATTAGAGCTAATAAGCTTAGCTGGCAAAAGTTACATTTATGTCCCTTAGTTATGTTAATTTAGTTAGCTTATAACTATTTTGGACAGGTATATAAGTCAGCTTCTCATTGTAATTAAGTACTGTATTTTCTCATTGTGAAATAAGAGTTTTACGAGTAAGAGAAGAATTCTCTCCAAAATTCTCTTTCTATTTTTAGAGTTTCTACATGATATCAGGAGAAAACCTATCTTTCGCTCGTCTTCGCACTCTGCTTTCTTCTTAATTTTCCAGTATGTCAAGTTCATCTTCTTTTTCATCAAGTGCTGTTGATAGTTAGTTTACGATTACTTCGGCAGATGTTTCCAGTACTGCAATCATTTTTCCAAAGCTTAATGGCAAGAATTATTATTCTTGAAGTCGTGTTATGCTTATGGCAATTGGCTCTCGGAACAAGATCGGATTCATTGATGGCAGTCTTCGTCCTCCAAAATCAGATAATCCTAACTACAATGCTTGGTTTCGCTGCAATCTCATGGTTTCTTCTTGGATCTGTGCCTCAGTGACTCCAAAAATTGCATAGGTAATTCTGTCATTGAAACTACTGAGAAAATATGGAATTTGTTGAAACATCGATTTCAACATAATAATGAAACTTGAATTTTCGAAATACAATAAGCTCTTAACAACCTCACTCAGGATCAATCATCAGTGAGTGATTATTTTACTCGCCTTGAATCTTTATGGAACGAATGGCATCAATTTTCACCTAGTCCTGTTTGTACATGTGGAAAGTGTGCTGCCTGCACTTGTAAAGTTCTTGATTCCATTACTGCTCGTGAAGAGAAAAACCTAACAATGTTTTTTCTCATGGGACTGAATGAGAAATACCTCACTACTAAAGGTAACATTACTACAAGAAAAACTACTTTTTCCGGCGATTGTATATCGCCGCAAAAAGTGCTTAAGTCGTCGCAAATAATTATTTGTTGCTAGCCTCTACCCGCCGGTATTGTGCCGCAATTGTTGAGTGAGAAAAAGATGTTCTCGGCGTGGCTTCAATGTGGTCGGAAATAATATTTTTTGTGGCGACAAATTATGGCCGCTAAAGCTTAAATAGGGCGTCGGAAATAGATTTGGCGTAGGCTGTTTTATATAGTGAAATTTAGTTTTTGCGGCGACTATTTGTCGCCGCAAAAAGCCTTCCCTGCTGAATTCCTGTATTTTATAATTATTTACCATTTCAACCTGTTTTTTTTTTTTTGAAATATCTGTAGTCCCCCATTAGATACAATATCGAACGCATGTAATAGATCAATATATTCTCTAATAAGCATATAATATCATGAATTAATCGTTTACATGATATAAATATTTCAAATACCCCTAACATATATCGGTATATCATTCATTCATCATAAGAAGTGTTATTTGAAATTCACCCCAACATGCCACATTAATAGATCAATGTATGTTTACATGTATACTCCTCATCTTTATTGTGTAATAAGAATTTCCTAAGCAAGTCTTGATCATCATGGAAGCTGCCTTCTTCATCTCAAAACCCAAAGGTGTATCTCTTCATCTAGAAACTGGAAACCTCCTTCATTGATCACAAAGCTGCAAATACCCTCCCAGTCCTTGTACAAATGAACTAGGTCTGACCTGTGACACATTTCAGTGGTCATTTTTGTACAAGTAGGTGTATACCCAGTAAACCGTGTAATATATACAACATTTTGATTTGTAGGATTGTCCTGCCCAGCAGATTCAGTAAAAACTTGTCCTTGCTCTCTCACATCTCTGAACATGGAAAGGAATGAGTTCAACCCTTCAGAAGTGGCCCCTTCTAAGATCCATAACAGCAGCGAACTGAATGAATTCATATTCCCAGGGTTGGGACCATTATCTGCTTGCTACAGGTTAGGTTGTCCTGGCATCTGCATGGGGTTCCCTACCCTATTTTCACTTTCTGCCTGTTCCTGAAGCCCAGAAACGTCTACTCCTCCATTTGCTGGCATTGCTTGGTCAGATCCAGGTCTCAAACCAGTCCCCGAGGTCAGGTCTGGGGAAACTAGACCAGGATTCCTTGTGTTCAATCTTGTGATGTGCAAAGTAGATGCAAGGATGGTTGAGGAGGTTATGTGGAAGTCTGGATGCTGCTGAAGCTGTGATCGACGGTTTTGCATAAACCTTTGTAAAGCAGGTACCTAAGACCAGATTGGCACAGTATTAGTTATCAACTTGACTTGAGGAAAATGAGATACAAATTTGTAACCAACAAAAATATGAATTGGGCGTAAGAAATCTTCAAGGATAGTCACTACAACTCTATTCTCATCTTTTTGGCAAGTTTTTCATTAAAAAGCTGTAACTGTATCTGGACTGACTATGTTATAAAGTAAACAGTCATTCTCCAAAGATTCCGATGGTTTCAACATGTCTTTACGCATAGGACCAATAGAATTCAACAATTTGTCACATGCAATAATAACCTCATATGACTACTTGTTGTATAAAAATAAAAAATAAAAAGCCAAGCCAATGCATAAAGTAAATTTTTTTGGTGGGGGGGAGGGGGTTAAAAGAGATGGAATTTAGAGACAGATACAATTACTTCACCTCGAATCTGTTCCAGAAGTAGAGAATGAGGTGCAGCATAAATGCTGCTGCTATAGAGAGAGTAAGATATGAAAAACCTGGAGAAATCATTCAAGCAACATTTTAAGAAGGAAAAAAAAGAGTTCTGCCTGAAGAATAATCGAGAAAGAGATAGGGTCCATACCATAAGCGTAGGAAAAGAAATAAATGTGAAAAACCAGGAAGTAGAGCAAAAAGAAACGAGGAAAGAACTTCATTCATATTGGTGTCTGGACACTGCAAGATATTAGCAAGCACGCCATATTAGAAAAGCATGACATGTAATACACTGGCAACACCGCAAGCCCACAGATTCACAAGCATGCACACACAAAACTGTCTCTGTGTGTGTGTGTGTGAGAGAGAGAGAGAGAGAGAGAGAGAGAGAGAGAGCATGCTAAATGCAGGCGCTAATTAGTCATAGAGATGATTGCTAAACTAGTGTCGATCATTGTTTATGCAAGAAAATAAAAGGCCCATATATTGGTGTAGCTATGCCTTCAGATAAACCAGATTCATTTACAGCCCCACTGAAAATTACGAGCAAGCCCATACCGCTAGATGCTAGTCATAAGAAGTCGAGTAATAAAAAAGGTATGCACAAAATATCCAACCACAACCAGTGCACCTCAGGTAATTCAAGGGAAAAATCCTCCAGTCCGATGGCCTCTAAAAATTGTTTGCACCCAAGGGGATTTGAACCTCAGACTTCGGAAGAGCATACCCCCAAGTCCAAGGCCTTTACCACTTGAGCCTAGGGGTTAATTCAAAAAATAACTTCTTAATTGAATAGTGTACAAAATTCGTAAGAGGTCAAGACAATAATTTTGCCTGCAACAAAGCCATCAGATTGGCTACTTTATCCCAATAGAAGGCTACAAAAATCACTACTTAGCATACCCTGCGTATCCAAACAATCCTATATATATATATATATATGATAAGCGAGAGAAAGGGAGAGAAACCTGATTAGTGTAAAGAGTTCACTCAACCAGACAAGAATCAAGACCATGAAAGCCAACAGCTGATCATCATAAAACTCGAATAGAAAAAATAGGATACCTATCATAATCTACAAAAGCCAATTTAGAAACCTGTTAGTCAAAGACCTACGGCTATGGAAATGGTCCTGGAAGAAGTTAATACTAATAATTTATGAAAATACAAGTGGCTTGGTAGAATCCTCATAAAGGATAAATACTGATCAAAATACATGCTTACCGGTACAAAGACAAGCGATTCAATTACATGCACAAAGATCAGTTGAAATGTTGGAAGCCGGTGTTGAAGCTGCACTGCAATAAGTTACCAAAAGAGCAATTTTAAGGGAAGGTACGGGGAAGAGGATACATCTGAAAACCTATTAATAAAAGTAATCAGCCAACCAGTAAACTTCAGCATGCGACTCTGTGTCTCTCGTAATGTAAATGAAACTGACATTGTAGTTGTAAAGAACACAAACAAAGACATCATAAGCACGCCACACTTGGTCACCAGGTAGTCTGCAGCGAAACCAAAGAATGCCACAAGTTGAGCAAAATTTCAAATTGGAGTTCGAGAAAAAAATTAAAAAGAATGATTCGTCCAATTCATGTCAACAGTATTTTTGTCAAATCCTTCGTTAGAATTTTATGTGAACCCTAAAGGAATACTTTTCTAAAACAGGACAAGTCCTCTGTTTTTTTAAACCTAATGACTATTTTTGAAAGGGGAAAAAAATGCATCATTTTCATTTTTGTCAAACAAAAGTTAAACTAGTCAAAAACCGTTTTCTTTTACCCCATCTCTTGCAAATTCCAGCTCGGTCATCGTGCTACTATTTAAGAAATTGGTAGTAACAACTTCAGTGTCATTAATTTTGAGCATGGAATAAACTTCCTACTGAAGATGATTTACCTACTTTGTTAACATCAAATTGGAAGGTGCACATTCAATCTACACAACACACCCACAGAAGATGCTTTTCATTCATTAAATTACCATAATGACGGAGAGAACTATGGTTTCGGTTAGAAACTAGCGAGGGTTACAGGGAGTGAGAGAGAGATTAATGGAGACTAGAAGTTGTAAAGACAAACTCACCAGCGAGAAGACGGTGAGGAGACGGCGGTGAGGGATTCTGAACGGAAAACCTCCAGTAGAACGAGAGAGAGAGAGAGAGAGAGAGAGAGAGAGAGAAAGAGAGGGAAAATGTGTCGAGCGTGGGAAAGAAATAAAACGCCAGCGGGGGGGAAATTTTTTGAAGAAGTTATTAAGGCGACCTTTTAGTCGCCTTAATAAGTAAAAAAAGTCGCTGTAACAAATAAGTCGCCTTAATAAATAAAAAAAGTCGCTGTAACAAATAACTCTGGAATGGCCAACAGGCCTATTTGCGGCCAGTTTTTTCCGGCGCACTAAACTCGCCGCAAATACTATTTTTTACCGGCTCTATTTTTTCATCTTGCCACAAGTATTTTCCTGAAATTGAAAATTATGTTATTTGTGGCTAAATTTGTGCCGCCGGAAATAAGTTTAGCCACAAATACTACTTTTTCTTGTAGTGATTCTCCTTATGAAACCATTCCCTTCGTTGGATGAAATTTATTCCTTAATCATTCAAGAAGAGAGACAATGTGGATTTTCTCAGACTTCTTCTCTGAATCAAGACAATATTACAATGTCAGCTTCTCAAATTCACACGTCTTCTCAATCGATTATTGTTGCTGTACCAAGGAAGAATTTTAATTCTATTGGTCCAAGAGAACCTCCTCATTGCACACATTGTAACCGTAAAGGTCACATTCGAGACAAGTGTTTTGAACTTCATGATTATCTCCCAGGCTGGCTAGCTAAAAAGAAGAATCCTAGTGATTCTAAATTTGGTTCTCAACGATACTTTACTAATCAAGTGTCTACTTCCCTGAAGGCAAATACAGTCTCCAATTCTGGTCAAGTCTTTTCTCAAGACAAATTCAACAGCTTCTGAATATTCTTCAACTTCAAATTAAATAAGATTCACCTCTAAGCATCTCTCCACAACTTGATTCTTCACGACCTACCAGTTATGCTAACATGGCATGTATTTCCCCTCATTTTTGTTATGTTAGTTCTGCTGTAATACATTGTCTCAGTTCCCTTTCCTTAACAAATTGGATTGTTGATAGTGGAGCTACAGACCATATGGTCTGTTCTTTGTCTCTTTTTACTTCACCTCCTACACCTGTTAACGCCACTATTAGCCTACCAAATGGCCACTTTGCATATGTGTCTCATATAGGCTCAGTTATGCTTTCGGCAAAATTAACTTTACATGATGTTCTATATGTTCCCTCATTCACTTTCAATTTGATTTCTGTGCATAAGCTTACCTCAACTTCACATCTTGCCATGATATTTTTGAATGACAAATGCTTAATTCAGGACATGCTTTCCTGAAAAACGATTGGAGTGGCTGATCAAAAGAATGGATTATATTTGCTGAACTCCAATTCATTTCTATGTTCTGTTTCACACTCTTTACCTTTTTTGTCTTTCAATTATGCTTTATCTTCAATTTTTGCAAATAAACTTGCCTTGTGGCATAGTAGATTAGGACATGTCTTTTTCCCGAATGCATTTGTTACATGATGCAATTCCTGATGTAAATTTTCATCATAATAATGATCAATGCCAAATTTGTCCATTAGCTAAATAGTATAGACCTTCTTTTCCTGTTAGTTCAATTAAATTTACTATTCCTTTTGAGCTAATCCATTGCGATCTTTGGGGACCATTTGCTATTCCTACTAATAATGGCCATCACTATTTTTTAACAATAGTTGATGATTTCACTCGTTGCACTTGGATTTATTTGTTAAAATTCAAGTCTCAAACTGACAGCACTATTGAGACTTTTTTTACTATGGTTGAAACACAATTTGCATCCAAAATCAAAACTCTTCGTTCTGATAATGGAATAGAATTCAATTTGTCCACACTCTTGTCTTCCAAAGGCATTATACATCAACATAGTTGTCCATACACTCCACAACAAAATTTCAATCCAATTAGGGTCCCTGAAAGGAAACACCAGCACTTATTTGATAGGGCCCTTAAATTTCAATCCAACATTCCAATATCCTATTAGGGTGATTGTATCATGCCAGCTATCTACTTAATTAATCGATCTTCTTCTCATTTGTTAGACAATAAGTCTCCTTATGAGCTTTTGTTTTCAACCAAACCTTTTTATTCTCATTTGAAGGTATTCGAGTGCTTATGTTTTGCTACTAATGTCTCTCCTCATAAAGCCAAATTTGATTCTCGATCTAAGAAATGTGTATTTCTTGGTTATCCATATGGTACCAAGGGCTATAAACTCTTAGATCTTGATACTAAATCCATTTTTGTTTCTCGTGATGTCATTTTTCATGAGTATTCATTTCTTTTTCAAAATCCAAATCATACTTGTGATCCTCAATCTGATATTTTCCTTCATGTCTTTGTTAATGACAATAATTCCTCTCTATTAGTTAAAATTCCTCCTTCTAATGACATTAGTCTAGAACATCATAATTTGTTTGATGTTATTCCTAAGAGATCTTCTTGGATCAGACAACCACCATCTTATTTACAGGAATATCATTGCAAAATGGTTCAAACTTTTGATCAATCTTTACTCCCTTCGAGTTCCACACAGTAGACTTCTAATAAAGCTTTTGATATTTCAAGGTATCTTTCCTATACTAGATTTTCTCTTGCTCATAAAGCTTTTAGCCTTTCTATTTCTAATCATCCTGAACCCAAAACCTATAAACAAGCTGCCAAAGATCCTAAATGGCAGGAAGCTATGAACACTGAAATATCAGCTCTTGAAAATAACAAAACCTGGATAGTTATTGACTTGCCTCTTGGTAAGAAAGCAATTGGTTGCAAGTGGGTATATAGTGTGAAATATAAGGCTGATGGTAATGTTGAAAGATATAAAGCACGCCTTGTGGTGAAAGGTTTTACATAAAAGGAGGGAATTGACTATGCTGAAACATTCTCTCATGTGGCCAAGATGACAACAGTTTGCTGTTTTTTGGCCTTGGCTGCAAGTCAAAACTAGTTTTTAGAACAACTTGACATGAATAATGCCTTTTTGCATGAGGGTTTAGATGAGGAAGTCTATATGGTGATACCACCAGGTTTTGCACAAGAGGGGGGAGCACAAAGTATGTTGATTAATGAAATCTTTATATGGATTGAAGCAGGCCAGCCGCCAATAGTTTTAGAAATTGACTACTGCTCTATTATCTTTGGGTTATGAACAATCTAAATCTAATTATAGCTTGTTCACAAAGGTACAAGGTTCCTCTTTTATAACACTTCTGATTTTTGTTGATTATGTCATACTTGCTTCCAATGACATGTCACTGGTGTTACTCAAGTGAAGTCTTATCTTCATGATAAATTCAAGATCAAAGATTTGGGTCAGCTTAAGTATTTCTTGGATTTATAAATAGCTCGAAGTACTGCTGGAATTTCTATTTCTCAACGTAAATATGCTCTTGAAGTTTTGGAAGACAGTGGTTATCTTGGTTGCAAACTTGCTCTATTTCCTATGGATTCCAAACTTAAATTGACAAAATCAGATGTCAATCTTTTAGAAGATCCATCTCAATATCGGAGGCTCATTGGTCGATTATTGTATCTCACAATAACCCGGCCAGATTTATCATATTCAGTTCATTCTCTAGCACAATTCATGGACAAGCCTTGCAAATCACATTTAGATGCTGCCTATCGAGTCCTTAGATATGTCAAATGGACTCCTGCTCAAGGATTATGTTTTCCAGCTTCATCTTTTACACAAATAAGAGGTTTTTCTGACTCTGATTGGGCTGCATGTATTGATAGTAGGAGATCTATTACGGGGTTTTGTCTTTTTCTTGGTGACTCATTGGTTTCTTGGGCATCTAAGAAACAAACTACAATGTCCAGAAGTTCAACTGAAGTAGAGTATCGTGCCTTAGCATCAACTAGTTGTGAAGTAATTTGGATATTGCAAATTCTTCATGACTTGCACATTCCTCATCTCTCACCTGCAACTTTATATTGTGATAGTAAATATACTTTATCCTTAGCATCCAATCCAATTCATCATGTTCGCACAAAACATGTTGAAATTGATTGCCACTTCATCCGGGAACAACAAGCAAAAGGTGTTCTTAAAACTTTCTATGTCACTTCAGCTCATCAATTGGCTGACATCTTCACCAAGGCACTCGGCAACGTTCGGTTTCATTTTCTCTTATCCAAGATCGGTATTCATAATCTTCATGCTCCATTTTGAGGGAGAGTATTAGAGCTAATAAGCTTAGCTGGCAAAAGTTACATTTTTGTCCCATAATTATGTTAATTTAGTTAGCTTATAACTATTTTGGACAGGTATATAAAGCAGCTTCTCATTGTAAATAAGTATTGTATTTTCTCATTGTGAAATAAGAGTTTTACGAGTAAGAGAATAATTCTCCCCAAAATACTCTTTCTATTTTTAGAGTTGCTACATATGTTGATCAGAAGAAACAAGATGGGAACATTGGGGTTGGCTATGCAATTGAGACAATTACCTTTGGTCGTCGTATATGATTACTGGTTTTCATTATTAGAAGGATCCAAGGTCGTTCTATATGTAAAAATAACGCAAACAGTACTGGAGTACTTGGGAATTTGTTTGCTCGTTGGCAAAAATCAAATACCATAACCTTAGAGCAAATGGTGAAACAATCGATCGAGTTTCTCTTTCTAAGCTGTAAGTCATACACATTTTGAACGTGTTTGCAAACTATGGTCTTTAAAACATTCTGATAAAAAACTTTTAAGGCATTATTTGGATTCACAAAATATCTCATCTCATCTAATTTCATTTAATCATTACAAATTTTCTAAACTTCTAAATAAAATATAATAAACAATTTAACTTTTCAAATCTAAAAATAAAATGAATATTAAGAAATAATATATATTATAATAATATTTTATTTAATTTTCAATTTTAATATGTAACACTAATGGATAAACACTAATATATACATTTATAATAACAAGTACTAATACTAATGTATAATAACTAAAGTATTGATGATATAGATTTTATATAACTATATCTTATATAGTTAGTTAAACTCAATGATATACCAGCATGAGTTAATTATTTTAAAATAATATATTTATACTATAATATATAATAATATATAGACTAAATTGACTAATAATATTTTTTGTATGTAAAGTATAAATATCATGTTATTTCAATATTACTACCATGTAACACTAAATTACTAATGTAGAAATACGTGTAACGTGTGTAATACTAATGTGTAAATTTTATATAAATATAGCTTATATAGTTAGTTAAACTCAATAATACACTAGCATTAGTTAATTAATATAAAATAATATATTGAGTTAATAAGTTATAAGTTAGAAATTAGTATTAAATCTAAAATCTAAAAAAGTTAGAAATTAGTATAAAATATTATATTGAGTTAATAACAATTGTTAAAATATTATATTAGTATAAAATATTATATTGTGAGTTGTAATTTGAAACTAGTTAAATAATAATTGTTAATAATAAATACTAAAAATTAAAATTAAGTGATAAAAGAATTATAAAAGCTATAAATAAAAAACTTAGGGTTACATTAAAATTGATTTAAGATTTAGGTTAGGCTCTTAGGGTTTGAATTAGGGTTTAGAAAAGCAAAAAAGCCCAACAGCCCAGCCGAAAGGGCCAAAATGTCAGCCTCGCCAGCAGGAGAATGTAAAAGGTCGCCGCTTTACGTTAACCATAAGCCCTGAGCACCCTCTGGCCTTTTCGGTTTCCACTTTCCAGTTTCCCCCTAACTCCTCCGTAACCCCCCTTCCTCTTCCTCGAAAATCTGAAATCCTTTCATCTTGAATCTTCAGACTTCACTCTTCGAACCCAGAAATCGCCGCTGGCTTCCCCTCTCACCGCACGACCTTTCTCTCAAAATCCCACCGGCGACCTCAAGCTGCATGGCCTCTCTCTCACAGTCCCACCGCACGACTTCTCTCTCTCTTCTTGTAAGCCCTATCTCTCTCTTCTCCCTTCATGATATTACTTGATGATCTATATTCAAACTTCAATCATGATATTATAGCTTGGGAGAGAAGTTTGCAAGTTGGACGATTTATTCTCTAGGGTTTTGAGATACCTTATGTTTTTATTAGAGGATTTTACATCCTTTATTTTTATTAGCTTGTTACATCTGTTGGCTATAAACTGATGGAATGAGTACTATAAAAAAAAAACTTGTCAAGAAGCAGGACGATAAAGAATTTCAAATTCCAAAGGAAAAATACTGTGAAGGTTGGTCACTGAACGTTCTGTTCATGATGATGTGAGACATGGCAAAATGTCTTGCTTGTTAGATTTGTAGTTTCTGTGTTTTTTTCTAGTTTTTCATCCTCCATTGTTCATTTTTTTTAGTTAATCACTTTGACTATAGTTTGATATAAGATTTCATCTGAACAAGGTGAAGTGTAAAATCATAATTTGAACTCTAATTTAATCATTTAATTTATATTCCTTGTATGTGTCCCCATCTTATTAATATATATACTAATTACATGCTTGCTTTTGAGTAGAAATAAACCAGGAAAGCTGATTAGTACATGGCCCAATATATCCCAATATCTATTCTATTAGAATAAGTGCCTATAGAGCTGCTACTGTAATGAAAAGTAAATTTTCTTGTTCTTCCGTGTTAAGTCTGTCTGTCTTGTGTATTAAGTCAGTGTGTAATGAACAGTAATTTTTCACATCCTTGATGTATAGTTCTGTGAACAGTCGCCTTATCCCCACACTTTTCCTATAAATGCCCCAGCTGCCCAACCAAGAGGAAAAAAAATTAAAACCAAAATCCTAAATAAGTACTTTGCAGAGGAAAAATTGGTGCTCTTGAGTTTTGGATTGTCACCAGGAGTGCCTCTGGGTTGGCTACAAAGTGATGTTGTGCGTTGGTTCTAGATTGGCTACAGCAGGAGTGCAACAGCATGACTCTTTTTGAGGCATCAGACCCATTCCTCTGCTGCTGAACCAGAGCCTCCCCATGCACGGGCAACCATCACACGGCAAACACAAGGCGAACTGCTATGAGGGAAGCTCAGCCTCGCTCAGCCCCATCACACTGTCACCCACCCACAGCCACCATTTAGACCTCACAACCAACATAGAAACATAGCGTCAGACAAGCTGCCCAACCAAGAAAAATAAAACAAAAGATTTAGACACGTCGCACGAAGCCGCCGGCAACCAATAGAACAATAGAAGATTTAGCCAACACACCATACTGATGACACATCATACCAGAAAAGATCAGGAACAAAAGAAAACATACACATGTATGGGTATTTAAACATATATACCCAAATATATATGCACATCTACAACTAAGAAAACAAAAAATAAAAACTATAGAAGATTTAGCCAACACACCATATTGACGGGACACCATACCAGAAAAGATCAAGAACAAAATAAAACAAAATTAAACCAAAGGGAAACAATTACAACAAATCAAAGTGAACGAGGAAAAAAATTACTAACTCATAAAACAAGAAATAAAAAATAAAAGAAATCACGGCAAACAAAATACTATCCATATCTGTAATGTTCGACATAGATAAACAATAACAATACAGAGAGAGTGAGGTGCAGTGTGCATCTATGAAGTAGAACAGGGAGAGGGAGGGTCTGCAAACAAACATAAACTCAAAAAATAAAAAATCAAATCAAATAAAACAAACCACAGCAAACAAAACACAGCAAACAAAACACAACCCAAATCTGCAGTGTATGACATAGATGAACAAGAAAGATCAATAAACTGGGGAAAAAATATGGATCAACATCATTTATTGAGAGATCAGCAACGAGGTGGTTGTGACAGAACTTGGACCGCTTTGACGCCGCCGGTGGTTCGGGAAAGCAAAGGACGCGTAGGGTTGACCTTTTGCTCCGTGCCTTTGGGTGTGAGAACAAGAAAAAGTAGAGAAATGGAGGAAAAAATGGAGAGAAACCTAGATAAATGTTGAAGATGGAGTGTGGGAGAGAGTTTTAGAGTAATGCTATACACCACACCACCATCCCACATTTATCACCATTTGATGATAAAGAAGCATGCAATAAATGATCATTTAATGGTAAAAAATGTGTCACATCTTACTTAGTGGGATGTAAGTGAAATGATAGTATGGTGTATAGAAATTTTCAAATGAAAATGGTGTTGTTGGCGCAAGACTAGAAAGAAATACAAGAAATTAAAAAAAAAAAAAAAGTAGGGTTCCAAACATTAATTAAACGGCGTCACATAGAGAAATAGATAGAGAAATTCGTGGGCTCTTGTGCTTCTTTTGGGTTGTATAGACGAAACATTTGGTCGCAAAAATCAAGCGAAAAGTTTCGGGCAGTGGCTTTGGTTGGTGTAGGGACATTAGCTTTTACACATACTTTCACATGATTATTCCTCTCCTTTGTACTCAGTAACGATGGTTCTTGAACATGAGCATCCTTTTAGCAAGAAAACATAGAGCTTCCCACAACAATTATTATTCTTTTAGAAAACTTGATTACCATTATCATTTATACATTCCTTGACAACACCCCATTATATCATTTTAGTATTACAACAAACTTGATTAACATTACCATTTAGAAATCATATTATTTGAGATTAAAAAAAATCATATTAGTGGGGGTGTGGAATAAATAGTAATATAATATATCTCTTATTTTTATATAATATATATTTGTAACACTTCTCTTTTGTATAAATTTTATTATTCTAATAACATTGTAAATATCTATGTAATATGATAGTCTCTACAAAAGATTAAAATAAAGGCTACTAAATTCCGGGTAATTATACACTTACTACCCCGTAATTTTCGCATTTAATTAGTCTGTAAATTATTAAAGCAAATAAAAATATGATTAAATAACAAATTTTACGTTTTTTATCCTTGATCTATTTTATTGAAAAACTGGTAAAATAACAAACAGTACTCCGACTATTATCTATTAATTAAAATTTGTTTTTTTGTTTTTATGCATTAATTAATTTTTTGTACAAAATCATATTATTTTTATTAAAAACTTTATCCCACCCAACTAGGCAAACGTGCTTTGCACATCGCCCCGACCTAGTACTAATTATATATCCCAACATACTCACAATATGATTAATACACGGCCCAATATTTTTCATTCCATTAATTATAAGCTTAATGATTATAAATAGCTATATTGAATAAATATAATTTCAGAAGGAATAGCCATAGGTTCTGTAAATTATTCTCTCTGTAGAATTGGGAGTAAGCTAAGGCAATGAAATGAGGCATTGGACTGATTGTTGGAGCTTTAGAAGAGCCTTCCAAGACAAAAAGCTATTCATTGTTTGTGGGAACATACTTCATGCCTCAGTGGCGAACCGTAGGAATTATTAAAATCTTTGCATTGATCTTCAAGGAGTTGGATGAAATGGATTGCAGCGGTTGTTGCTTAGTATGGATGGATGTTGTTATGTTTGAATTGGAATTGTGCACTTTTATTATTATTATTATTATTATTATTATTTTCTTTTAAAAAAAGACAGCTTCAATGCCCTAAAGAGGGTCACTTATCTGCTTGCTATTGTTGTGTGCAAAAATTGGACAAATGACCTCTAGTCCAGAAAAGAAAGTACTTCCCACAGGGTATATAGCACAAGATGCCAAAAGCTACAAGAACTGCCTATTTCCCGTGATTTTCTTCATGATCTTCTTCTTCTTCTTCTTTCCTCTTTCATTTTTTGAGTTTGCTACCACCAAAAATGGGCATAGAAGAACTCGAAAGCTGAGGTCCTTCGTGTGGGTACACGTCTGTCAATAAGATACGAGTATGAGACCTGTTTCAATCTCACCTAATCTACTTTCAACGAGAAAGTCCCACATTACATAATGGTCACAAAGCTGAGCCATTCTTCTAACATCAATGGACCCAAAATTTAAATTATTTAGTTTCATAAAAGCCTCACTGTAACCATTCAAATTATTTTTGACTTTGTGATTAAAATTAAAGTCGGGGTTGTTTTCCTTACTAATGTTTTCATATTTTTTTTCAGGGACAACTTGGTAGTTTGAACATTTGGAAATTTGTAACATTTACTATATTGTTGTAGATAACATTTGTTGGGCATTTGGAAGTTTGTAATTAATTTATTTTGGTGCCTTTGAAAGTTTGTAATTTGTAATTCGTTGTTGTGGCCTTGTTGGAAACATTTAATTTAGTTTGCACTTAGAAAATGTTGGGTTTCTTTTTATTTTTTATTTTTAATTTTGGACAGCAAGCTGCATGTTAGTATGTTACATTGTTACTTGTTTTTAGTTAGTTCTAATTTTTGTTATAATCAAAAGTGAATTATTTAGTTTATATTGTAATTTTTGAAAAAAATTGAAATTTGGAAACCCACACAGTTTTTTTATTTTTATTTTTAAAGCGCCAAATATGTAGTTAAAAAAGATTAAAAAAAAGGTTCAAAATCCGACTCTGCACTTACAAGTCCAAGTCTGAGTCGGAGCGGAGGTAGTGCACATATCACACAATCTATTACACAAATTTGTTTTAAGGAAGGAATATTCTTATAAAATAAATTATAAAAGTAGTACTATTTTATAAAAATATTCTTAATTTAAAATAAAAAATGATAAAAATTTAAAGTTATATATGTATCATTACTCGTTTATAGATAGGATAGAGATTCAAATTAATTTGTAGCTGGATATATTTGACCATTGGTTAATACAAAACTCGAGCATCATTGGGATGGATGTTTTATTATTTTGTGACGAAAAAACTCAAAGATTCCACTCTCAGTTGATAGGGGCTTTAAATGGGTTATATGTGGCAGTCATTTCACAATGTAAAACAAGAGGTGTTTTGCTCAGAGTGGTAATGTCCAGAAAAACTCCTTACGCAGAGCTACGTACCCATAGCGTCATTAATCATTTATGTTTTGCCAGTTTGCCGGATATGTGGAGTCTAAAGGCTGATTCAAATGGTAGAGTGGGGGTGGGGAGTTGGGCACTAAAAAGTGTGGATGGAGGACTCGGGATCGGGAGTCGGTTGGTCGAGCTTGCGCGGGACTACGTCCAGCGTGGAAAACCTTCAGGAGCCGGGCCGACTGGCACTCATGACAGCATTCATCCATCATCATAGTTGCCATAGCATGATTACCATAGTGGTAGAAATTGGAATATTGATTCTTCTTTGATTGCCATAGCTTGATTACCTACCCCAGCTTGCCATCGTGTCTCCTGCCACCACTCTTCTCCGACTACATGTACTGTACATTTATTGTAACATCAAAAATTTTATATACGGTCAATTTACATATTTTTTGTGCATTCTATTAACGTGATTGACTGCATCATTTTTTTTTAATATAAAAGAACATAAAACACTAGATTCTAAGATGATTTCTACCGAAATTGTTTGCCAATTTTTTTTTTACTTAGTGATTAAGTAAACATTTTTAAATGAATATGTAATTTTTTGCTATTTTTAAAAAATATCTAAATAATTTTAAAAAAATGGTGAAAGAAAAAATAAAAATAAAAATTTAAAGTGATCAGTAAAAATGATCTATAGTGGACGTAACAACGTTCTAAAAGAATTATTTTAGCCAATTAAATTAATAAATTGCACAAAAAATAGATAAAAATATTTATATGCAGTAACTATATATAGGCTCACACGATATCGATCTCTATACTTGAGAAAAAGAGACCAGTAAAAGAAAGTTATGGCATATACGGGAGTACTTGAGGTAAAGAGCGGTATCTCGCTAGGCTTCATGGTACTACTGCTCACGGCTGCGCCACCGCTGCCAGCATGGCCTGCGTGTGGAGCTACGGCTTCTAGTCTACTGAACTACGACAACAGCACGGCCATGATCCCAGCTTGCAATGGCCTCGTGAACGAGTGCTTTGCAGCGCATCATAACTATGTAGGCATGGAGTTGGAGTTTACGATGGGTTCGGAAATAACTAGAATGCTCGTCGATCCTTCCAGTAACCGCCGGTCTAGTACTGAATCCTCCAACGATAGAAACAGGGCAGGTTGTGGCCGTCCCGGTAAACCGTATACACCAACGTGCTACCCGCCACCAAGATCTATCCCAAAATCTGACTGTCCTCAAGGAGCGACATATAGACGTGGTTGCAATAAAAAATGACAGGCATCTTGGAGGAGGTCGATCAACAATACAATAATATTTGATGTCTTGTTTGTTTGCTTTGAAAATGATCAACGCAATGTGATGCCTACATTTTAATTACTTTGAACTCAATAATATTTCCGGCCAATAAGCTACTGCTAGTATTTGGCGTTGCGAGTTACGCGAATCTTGTATCTTGAATCACCACCCGGAATGTATGACAATACAATTTCGACGTCGATGGAAGGTTAATTAATATATATATATCAATTATGTAGCGCCGTACAACAACCGATGAAACCAGCCGGCACGATGCAGATCGACCGTTGGAGCATGAAACAGGCATAAACTAATAGAGAACCGGTCAGCCGGCAGTATAAATTCATTAACACTGACGTCGGCTGAACCTGGTTCAAACTACAGAACGTGTCAATTAAATAAATATATAGTTTTATATATATCTTAGTTAAAACGATATCATTCTAATTAAGTTTAAACGAAATAACATTGTTTTAACCCCAACGTATACAAAAACATATAAGTGAAACGACACCATTTGATTTTAAACCAAATGACTTCGTTTCGATCTGAGGTTGTCTTCTCCCCCTCCCCTCTTCTTATCTGATTTCTCTCATTTCCTCTCTCCTCTCTCATACTGCATTGTTTTCTCTCTCTCATCTCTTAGATGAACTTTACGCCATCGAGAATCGTGAGAATCGGTACAGCCGGTATTTCTCTTCCCCGTCAACCGACCGGTTGGTTTCTTCCATGAAAAGGACCTCCATCGGTCGACGGCAGCTTTTGTAAAAAAACTGCGCCAATATAGTTGATTTTCACCTTTAACATCATGTGTAAGTAAAAATCTTTATATTTACAAGCTTATATATCTCGGCACGTGACCAAATTCATCAATGATATATTATAACTTGTCATATCATCTAATATAAAAAAATATTGATATATTAATATTTTTTAGAATTATAATAGATCCTACAATAAATGATATACATAGGTAGCAACTTGTGAGTTGTAAAACTCAATATATAAAATCGTCAATTAAAAAATATAGAAAGTAACACATTTGTAGAATTATAATTTGGCGAGTGATGAACTGTGGTAGAGCAAAATGGAAGGGGCAGCGGTAGGACCGACGATCGTGATCGGCACTAGATGCCGGAATATTGGTTGTATCTTATTTTTATCCAATGGGCAATCTTAGAAGAAGGAAAATGATACTTGGCTCCTCAAATTCCAAAGTTTCCGTTCGAATAATTTATTATATTATTTATTTATTTATTTTTCATAATTAATGAAGTAACTATTAGTAAAATTATATATATTTTTATTTTTTAATAATTAATTAAGGATATTAAAAAAAAATTACACTAACAGTATGCTTACCGATAAACACTAAGTGGCCAACTAGCAGTGCCCCTTACAAGAAATACCAAAAAAAAAAAAATTAAAAAAATCAAGCATTTATAAAAAAAAGTGGGTTAACTTAGACTCTATTTAAATAGTAAAAATATTTCATCTCATCTTATTATTATAATTTTTTAAAATTTTCACATAAAATATAATAAATAATTCAACTTTTTTAAATACTAAAATAATAATAATATTAAATAAATAATATTTTAACGATATTTTATTTAATTTTAATATTAAATAATTAATCTCATCTAACTATCCAAAATGTACATTAATTTATCGATTATGCAGGTCAGAAGCAAGAAGATGAGAACATTGGGGGCTTGGCTACGAAATCAGACAAGACGTCTGGGTAAAACCGTTAAATGCCTGGTTGAAATGAAGATAGTGTACCTTATACAATATGTTTTTGCACAAATGTCAAGCAAGTTCCTCCTTCAAACATGAGAGTCAAATTCTACTTTCATGCTTAATTTATTTGACCATTTTTTATTTGGACACAAAAAACTCAAAGACTGCACTCCCCGTGGGCCGTAGCAGAGGTGCTTTGAATGGGTTATAGGTGGGTGGGGTTCATGTCACAATGTAAACAAATGGGCATTTTGCTTGTCGTTAACTCAAGCAATAGCAGTGGTAAGTCCAAGAGGACTGGTCGTAACTTGTGCAGAGCGGCGTACCCATTCGTCATTAATTATTTATGACCTAAAATTTATATTTCTCCTTCCATTTCATACGTTACATTTTATCTTCTGGAAACTTAATAATGGGCCAATGGCTTGACATATCGAATCGAAGGATTTAGATGGTGGATAGGGGGCTGGAAGTGGGGCATTAAAAACTGTGTATTGGGGAGAGTCGGGTGGTAGAGGTTGGGAGCGTGGGATAGCATTGATCATAAGATGGTGACACACACACGCACACATATAGTGGTAGCTACTAGCCATCGCATCGTTACCTACTACCATACTGCCATGTCAGCTTTGCAGACGCTATTAACCCTATATATAAGTGCAGCATTAGAGAGAGTAATAGGTCGCACATTGATTTCTCAATGCATAAAACGGGATCAGGAAAAGAAAACTAAGCATACATGGAAATTGAGATAAAAAAGAACTGCCTATTTCCCGTGATTTTCTTCATGCTCTTCTTCTTCTTCTTCTTTCCTCTTTCATTTTTTGGGTTTGCTACCCCCAAAAATGGGTATAGAATAACTCCAAAGCTGAGGTCCTTTGTGTGGGTACACGTCTGTCAATAAGATAAGAGTATGAGACCTGTTTCAATCTCTCATAATCTACTTTCAACGATCTCTCATAATCTACTTTCAACGTGAAAGTCACAAATTACATAATGGTCACAAAGCGGAGCCATTCTTCTAACATCAATGGACCCAAAATTTAAATTTATTAGTTTCATGAAAGCCTCACTGTAACAATTCAAATTATTTTTGACTTTGTGATTAAAATTAAAGTTGGTTTTCATTACTAATGTTTTCATATTTTTTTTCAGGGACAACTTGGGAGTTTGAACATTTGGAAATTTGTGACATTTACTTTATTGTTGTTGTGAACATTTGTTGGGCATTTATAAGTTTGTAATTAATTTATTTTGGTGCATTTGGAAGTTTGTAATTTGTAATTTGTTGTTGTTGCCTTGTTGGGAACATTTAATTTGGTTTGCACTTAGAAAATATAGGATTTCTTTTTATTTTTTATTTTTAATTTTGGACAGCAAGCTGCATGTTAGTATGTTACTTGTTTTTAATTAGTTGTAATTTTTGTTATAATCTAAAGTGAATTATTTGGTCTAGATTGTAATTTTTGGAAAAAATTAAAATTTTGAGGCCCACACAATTTTTTTTTTTAAAGTAGGAGAAATATGAAGTTAAAAAAGATTATAAAATAAAAATAAAAAAGAGTTCAAAATCCGACTTTGCTTCAAATCGGAGTCGGAGAGAAGGTAGTGCATGTATTACACAATCTATTACACAATTTTGTTTTAAGGAAGGAATATTCTTAGAAAATAAATTATAAAAGTAATACTATTTTATAAAAATATTCTTAATTTAAAATAAAAATAAAAATTTAAAGTTATATATGTATCATTATTCGTTTATAGATAGGAGAGAGATTCAAATTAATTTTTTGCTGGATATATTTGACCATTGGTTAATACAAAACTCGAGCATCATTGGGACGTATGTTTTATTATTTTGTGACGAAAAAACTCAAAGATTGCACTTCCACTTGATAGGTGCTTTAAATGGGTTGTTTGTAGCAGTCATTTCAAAATGTAAGACAAGGGGTGTTTGTAGCAGTCATTTCAAAATCTCTATTTAATTTATATATTTAAATAAATATATTAACAATTGAAATTCAAATGCTTTTTAATAATACCTAAAAGAATATTTATTCGCAAGGAAAAAAAATACCTTCTATTATCTCATATCACCTCTAAAAATTTAAATGGTGAGTGTGGGGGTTGAGAGTTGGGCACTAAAAACTGTGGATGGGATTGTGGTACTGACAGCATTCATACGTAATCATAAGATGGCGACTTGTGGTAGACTTTGATCGCCACAGCATGATTACCTACCCCAGCTTGCCATGTTTCCTGCCACCACTCTGCTCCGACTACGATTACTACATCCATTAGAGAGGCCGTTATTATATAAAGGCTCACACAATATCGAGCTCCGTACATGAGAAAACGAAATCAGAAAAAAGGAAAAATTATAACATATATGGAAGTTGAGGTAAAAAGTGTTATCTCGCTAGCTTTCCTGGTACTGCTCATGGCTGTGCCCCTGCCGCCCGCATGGCCTACTTGTGGTGCTACGGCTTCTAGTCTACTGATCAACTACGACAACAGCACGGCCGTGATCCCAGCTTGCAATGGACTTGTAGACGACTGCCTTGCAGCGCATCATGACCATGTAGGCTTGGAGTTTACGATGGGTTCGGAAATAACTCGAATGCTCGCTTCCAATGACGGCCGGTATAGTACTCAACGTTCCAACAATAAAAACAGCGCAGATTGTGACCGATCAGCACGTGGTCAATCGTATAAACCGTGCTTCCCGTCGGCGAGACCTATACCAAAACCAAACTGCCCTCAAGGAGCAATATATAAACGTGATTGTCCTAAAAAATGATAGGCATCTTTGAGGAGGTCGATCAACAATACAATAATATTTGGGTCTCATGGTAATGATCATCAATTTGATGTCTTGTTTGTTTGCTTTGAAAATGATCAACGCAATGTGATGCCTACATTTTAATTACTTCGAACTCAATAATATTTCCGGCCAATAAGCTACTTCTAGTATTTAGTGTTGCGAGTTACGTGAATATTGTATCTTGAATCTGTTCGACAGAATGTGTGAGAGAATAATATTCCCTCATTATATTGAATGATGATTACAGAGTCTATATATTGACATCTACAAAGAATGAAAACAATTGTGTGACTAACAATTTATAGCAGAGAATAACTATCAATTGTACCTACAGTACATTCTAAAAAGAAGAGCAAATAAATCTAGTGCTACGAGGCATCGTGCATATGCTGTGAGGATGATTTGGATCCATGATATTATCATTGAGGGTAATATGCCCCCTCGAGTCCGTTGGGGTATCAACCACATTGAGAGTCGACTTGAAGTGTAGAAGTTTTTCAGCAACCAAGGGCTTTGTTAGAACATCTGCAATCTGATCCTGGAAATTGATGAATGATAAACGAAGCAGTTTGGCAGCAACACAATCTCGGACAAAATGGTAATCTATGTCCATGTGTTTGGTCTTTGAATGATAGATAGGATTAGCTGAAAGATATGTTGCTCCAAGGTTGTCACACCAAAGAATTGGAGATTGAGGAACAGATATGCCAAGCTCTCAGATAAGTGTTTATATTCAGATAAGTTCAGCAGCTGAGGCAACAACAGCTTTGTTTTAATTTTGAATATACAATACAATACCCAAAATGTATGACAATACAATTTCGACATCAATGGAAGGTAAATTAATATATATATTAATTACGTAGGGCTGTACAACAATTGATGAAATCGATCGGCACCGACGTAGATCAACCGCTGGAGCACAAAACTGGCAGATAATCGGTCAGCAGGCAGAATAAATTCCTTAAAACCAATGTCAGTCGGATCATTCCGATTTGAACCTGGTTCAAACTGCTGAACCGGCAGATTAAATAAATATATTTATATATATATTTTAGTTAAAACGATGTCATTTTAATTAAATTTAAGTGAAACGTTGTTTTAACCCCAATACATACAAAAACATATAAGTGAAATGACACCATTTGATTTTAAACCAAATGGCTTTGTTTCGACCTAAGGTCGTCTTCTTCTCCTCCAATCTTCTTCTCCGATTTCTCTCATTCTCTCTCTCCTCTCTCAGACTGCATCATTTTCTCTCTCCCCTCCTAGACAAACTCTACGTCATTGAGGACCATGAGAAATGGTACTGTCAGTATTTCTCTTCCCCATCGGCCAACTTGTCGGTTCTTCCATAAAAAGGACCTCCATCAGTCGGCGGCAGCTTTTGTAAAAAACCATGCCAATATGGTAGGTTTGCACCTCTAATATATATTATGTATAAGTAAAAATCTTTATATTTACAAGCTTATATATCTCGGCACGCGAACAAATCCATCAATGGTATTAAAACTTGTCATATCATCTAACATAAAAAATATTGATATATTAATATTTTTTATAATTATAATATATAATAGATCCTACAATAAATGATATATATAGGTAGCAACTTGTGAGTAGTAAAACTCAATATATAAAATTTCCAATTAAAAAATATAGAAAGTAACACATTTGTTGAGTTATAATTTGGCGAGTGATGAACTGTGGTAGAGCAAAATGGAAGGGGCGGCGGTAGGACCGACGACCGTGATCAACACTAGACGCCGGAATATTGGCTGTATTTTATTTTTATCCAATGGAATATCTTACAACGAGGAAAATGATATTTGACTCCTCAAATTCCAAAGTTTCCATTTGTATATTTTATTATATCTTTTATTTATTTTTTTATAATTAATAAAATTATATATATTTTTATTTTTTAATGATTAATTAAGGATATCAAAAAACATTTAAAAAATAATTACACTAACAATATGCATTACCAATAAACACTAAGTGGCCGACTAGCACTGTGTCAAAACCCCAAGGCAGGAGGCTACGTGCCATGCCTTGACCAGCACCCGCCCTTGCCAGGACAGCACGCTAGCAGCACTATTGGCGCCACTTGATTGCCCACAGACCAAGCCCTTGGTGAACGCTATGCCAAGGTCACCCTCCATCAGGCAGCGAATAGTCAGCGCGCGCGCGAGCAAGGTTGTCAAACCATACTCAGCGCATGGCTAGACTGCAAGTATGCATGGGCTACGCACACGCACCACGCGCATGCATGGCCTGTGCGTAGGCACAAGGCCCATGTATGGCCTAGGCGCCTGCGCAGTGCATGCATGCATGCCCATATTGGAATTAACGGTGAAGCTGCCCAGCAGGCCCACACATGCTGGCATGTCTCTCAACGCCCTAGCCTTGGACAGGGCCTTGCTGCTCAACACCCTGGTCTTGACCAGGGCCATGCTGATCAACGCCCTGGCTTTGGCCAGGGCCCTGCTGACCAACACCAAGGCACCATAGCCTGGGCCATGCTGATCAACGCCCAAGCCCCATTAGCCTGGGCCATGCAGCGGCCTACCATGCTTGAGCCCACCATGGTCCATCCTAGCAACTCACCAATAGTGCCCAGCCCACACAACCTGGGCCACACATGCAAGGACCAAGGACCAACCAAGGCTAGCCTGGTAGGCCAACCTGAAGACCCACGCACACAAGCAAGCAACCCATGTTGTGAGTTCATCTAGGCCACCCATGGGCCACTGACAGCATGAGGCCTTAACCAAGAGGCGTGAACCCAGCAACCATTTTCCTTTGTAATCGTTTTTTTTTTGCTTTCTAGTATAAGTTAGGCACTAGGCCATAAATTATCTTTATCTTTGAACATTTGGACAAATTTGTCTTGTAAGCCCCTATAGACACATTTGTGTTTTGTCACTTAAGCTCCATTGGGTGCAATCCGTGAATCCCAAAAGAGAAGGCTCATCTTGTGCAATTCGTGAATCAGAGTAACCTATTCTTTTCATTGTTTTCCTTTGATTAATGCATTGTTGAGGTAGTTCAGCATTGTGGATTGTGTCTATTGCATTGCATTCGCATTTGCTTGCTAATCATTTTGAACTGTTCAAGTGGGGCACCGCGTAAGGCAGCCACGAGTTGCTATTGAAGGGCATCTAATCTGCACCAGGCCACCTTGGTCGAATCTGGAGCAAGGTCAGGGAGAAGCCGACAGTTACCACCCATTGGCCTAGCCACTCGCCCAACCCTTGCCACCTGTCTAACCATAACTGCTTCCCTACTTTGTAGGGAGTAATCAATCAACCCTTAAACCGCTCAGCCATCACCCACTCGGCCAACCCACTAAAACCGCCCTTAGCCACGTGTGCTTCATCATCAGAAGACACCTGTGCTTGACTTGGTCAGCTCCCAAGCAAGCGACACATGTGCTTGACTTGGTCAGCCACCATCAGGAGACACCTGTGTGCCTGACTTGGTCAACCCACCAGTAGGAGACACGTATGCCTGACTTGGTCAGCCAGCCACTTAACCGCCTTATCCCACTCAACCATTTTAGCCCACTCAGCCACTGCACATGCATGTGTGCACGCCCAATCACTAGAATTTCACCCACCATCAGTCATTGAACACTCATACGAGTTCAGCCAAAACCACCCATAACCATTATAGTCAAGCAAGTGGCAGTTCACATCGATCATCGAGGAGCAAGAAGGGGCACGACAACTTGGTGTCTAGGATCTCAACTGAGGACCCTATCACCAAATTGGTGCTTTCATTGAGAGTAGCCACGTGCTTAAAGGTTCAAGAGAGGTTCTCACTTCTCTGACGAGGTAGGCAACCCATCACTCATCTTTGTGATTTTGGTTGGGGGATCCACGGAGGATCCCGATGTTACTGCATTTTCTTTTGTTGTTATTGTTGAATTGTAAAGTTCGGGGGTTGTGGTAGAGGAATGAGTAGATAGGCTTGGAGTGGTTGCCATGCTAGAACGTGAGCAACCCAAGGTCGGACTTAGTTCGAGGTTGGGGTCGGTCACCCTTGAAGGTGAAGGACCCAAGGTTGGAACCACGAACCTCCACCATCAGCCCATTTTTTACCCCTCGTGACTAATAGTTTGCAAGCCTAAACCAACTGTGTGGGTCAATTTGCAAGCCACTCAGTCGTGATATAGTAGCAAGAGTGAATCAACATGCAAGAGAGGCAGTGTGTAGAGGAGCCCATGGGCATTTCTAATAGAGCCCGGCTAGAAGTTTCAGAGGATCACACCAATAAGATTACTTCGATTCTCGATGGTGTCACCAACAACTTAGCCGAGCTACGTGTGGCCATGGAGACTTCTAATAAGGATAGCTAGAGGGCCATGGAGAATATAAGGAGAGAGACGAACACAACATTGGAGCGGCTAGAGAGGTGACTAGCCGAGAACTGTCCTGGGATACCACCTCTTGGGGACGATGCCTATGCTGATGGACTGGAAACCAGTGTGACCGAGTCCATGCATGCGGCCCTAAGGTAGGATTTGAGGCATGGTGACCGTGCAGAGAACCGCCAAGGTTACCACGAGAGGTGGATTCCTAATGAAGCCTTTGAGAGAGAGGAGCCATTGGCTGGCTATCGGGCTAGAAGCCCGAGCATTCACCATGAGCACCAAGTATCTGAGCACAAGCAAGGCTTTGAGGAGCCCTATCAGCGTGAACAGTCAATGGCATGGAGAAGACAGCAAGGTTGTGGCTATCATGGGCACATTTTGAGAGGGACGACTATGAAGATAGAATGGGAAATCGACATCAAGATCGGGGACCCAAGCAGCCTAAGGTCGACTTCCCAAAATATAGCGGTGGTGACCCCTATGAGTGGTTGGACAAGGTCCACCACTACTTTCTGACATATGATATCCCACGCCATGAGAGGGTGTCCATAGCCTGCTTTTATCTTGAAGGCAGAGCTGGAAAATGGTGGCGTTGGATAAGGGACCAGTACGACAAGGATCACATGAGGCTGGGGTGGACAACCTTTGAGAAGGAGCTCCTTAGTTAGTTCGGGCCATCACCAGTTGTCAATCACCATGGGTAGCTGGCCAAGCTAAGGCAAGAGGGCAAGGTCCAGCACTATATAGAGGAGTTCAAGTAGCTACAGATCATGGTTCGAGGCTGGTCGGAGAAAGTTTTGATAGGCATATTCATCGATGGTTTGAGACCTTGGCTTGCCAAGGAAATCAAACTTAGACAACCCACAAGGCTACCCGAGGTGATGAAGATGGCTGAAATTCTTGAGGAGAACCATGCTAGTGAGCAACGCCCAACCAAAGACATGGGGAGCAAGTCCTTCAAGATTGTGCAAACCAAAGTCTCTTTGAAGGGAAGGGACACATCAGCCACCACCTCTAAACCGAGACCTGAGATCAAGAAGCTGTCTAGTGAAGAGGTGCAAGAGCGCATCAAGAAGGGGCTGTGTTTTAGGTGCGGAGACAAATGGGGCCCCAGCCACAAGTGCAAGGCAGCCCAGGCCTTGTTTATGTTTGAGGATGAGCAAAGTGAGGATGAGTCAGAAGGTAGCCAGAAGGCATCTAGCCAAGAGGAGGAAATCGAATCTGGTGGCACACCAGAGAAGGCTGAGCTATCATTGAATGTCATGGCTGGCATTTCTAAACGCACGTCCATGAGGTTGATGGCATGGGTGGGCAAGTATAAAGTGACCTTGCTGGTGGATAGCGGCTCCACCCACAACTTCATTAATTCCAGCATTGTTGGCAAGGTTGGACTTAAGCCGAGCCCTATTCCACCATTTGAAGTGAAGGTAGCAAGTGGGGAAAAGTTGCAATGTGAGGCCCTTATTCGAGAAGTCAAGATGAATGTTCAGGGGGTTCAAATTATGGCAGATTTGCATGTGTTGCCCTTAGTCGGCCTTGACTTAGTCTTGGGGTATGCTTGGTTGAAGAGCCTTGGTAGAGGCGTCCATGACTACCATAACATGACGATGGAATTTAAACTTGACTCCAAGAAGCGGCTCTGGACAGCCATCACTAGTAAGGAGATCAAGTCATGCGAAACTATTATGTTTGAGAAGCTTTGCAAAGGCGGGGCACATTGCTTCGCCATAGTAGTGGCCAAAGAGGATGTATTAAGGCAAGTCAAGAACAAGGGTTAGGAGAGCACCCATGATGAGTTAGAGCTACTGCCTGAAGAGGTCAAGCTAGTCTTAGAAGCCCACAGGGGGGTACTCGAGGTGCCCACCACACTCCACCTCCTAGGGAGTTTGATCACCACATTCGGCTAGTGGATGAAGTAAAGCCGATCAATGTGCCACCCTATAGATATGCCCACTTTCAGAAGGGAGAGATTGAACGGCAGGTAGATGAGATGTTGAAAAGTGGTCTAATCCGCCCTAGCACTAGTCCCTTTTCTTCACCGGTGCTGTTGGTGAGGAAGAAGGATGGCACATGGAAGTTCTGTACTGACTATAGGGCCCTGAATGAAGCTACGGTCAATGATAGATTCCCAATTCCCACAGACAATGAGATGTTAGATGAACTGCATGGGGCTACAGTGTTTTCGAAGTTGGATTTAAGGGTTAGTTACCATCAGATTCGGATGAATGAGGAAGACATCCATAAGACAGCCTTTAGGACTCACTCAGGTCATTATGAATACCTGGTGATGCCTTTTGGTTTGTGTAATGTACCCTCAATGTTTCAAGCTGCAATGAATAGCATCTTCAAGCCACTACTTCGGAAGTTTGTGCTTGTCTTTTTTTATAACATTTTGGTCTACTCTAAGACCATCGAAGAGCATAAGCAATACTTGGAGAAGGTACTAACAATTCTGGAGGAGCATCATTTCTTCATTAAGGCCACCAAGTGTACCTTCATGGAGAATGAGTTGGAGTACTTGGGCCACTTCATCTCAAGAGATGGTGTTAAGGTTGATCATAGAAAGATAGAGGCCATGGTGGATTGGCCTCTACCCAAGGACATTTTAGCCTTGAGAGGATTTTTGGGGCTCACGGGTTATTACAGGAGGTTTGTCAAAGGCTATGGGCTCATATCCAAGCCACTCACAGCAATGCTCAAGAAGGACAGGTTCGAGTGGACAACCAAGGTTAGGGAAGCCTTTGAAGAACTGAAGCGAGCCATGACCAAGACACTTGTGTTGGCACTTCCCAATTTTGAGATACCATTTGAAGTTTTTACAGATGCAAGCAGTGAGGGCATCAGGATAGTGTTGGTCCAAGACCGAAGGCCTTTGGCCTTCATTTCCAAGGCACTCGGGCCTATGAAGAAAGCATGGAGTACCTATCCTCGAGAGCTATTGGTAGTGGTGCATGCTGTCAAGGTGTGGCACCCATATCTTTTGGGGTGCAAGTTTACCATCATCACAGACCAGCAAGCCTTAAGGCATCTACTCCAACAGAAAATTGTCACCTCGAAATAACAGAAATTCCTTGTCAAGTTGCTAGGCTTTGAATATAACATAATCTATCAACCAGACAAGGAAAATAATGTGACTGATGCCTTAAGCCGAAAGGAAGGCAGCCAACTACTTGAGGCAGTAAGAGATGACGAGGAGTCATCAAACTTGGCATTAAGAGGGGCAAAATGGCAAGTATAGGACAAGATCAGAGAGGCTACCAGATTGGATGCAAGGGAACTTGAGATCATTGAGCTCTTGGATGTCCAAGGGCAAGGGGTTGTGAGCTACAAAGTAAGAGAGGATCTGATTTTCTACAAGAACTATGTTTATGTGCCGAACGTTCCCAATCTCAGGAAGGAGATTCTAGATCACTTCCATAACAGCAAGGAATGTGGTCACTCTAGATGGTTGAGAACATACATCCGGTTGAAACATTTCTTCCATTGGAAAGGAATTAAGGGTGATGTCAAGAGACTTGTGGCCAGTTGTGACATCTGTCAAAAGGCCAAGTATGACACTAGGCCGGAGGCGGGACTTCTCCAACCATTTCCAATTCCGAACAGAATTTGGGAGGCCTTGGCATGGATTTCATAGAGGGACTACCCATTAGTGGAGGACATAAAGTGATTATAGTAGTAGTAGACCGGCTAAGCAAGTACTCCCATTTTATCCCTCTATATCACCTTTATACAGCCAAGTCAGTGGCTAAGGCCTTTGTCAACAACATTGCCAAGTTGCATGGGTTTTCAAGGACCATAGTATCAGATCGGGACAGGATCTTTATGAGTTCATTTTGGAGGCAGCTATTCGAATTGTAAGTTTGCCAACTTAAGACGAGTTTCTCCTATCACCCACAAATGAATGGCCAATCCGAGGTGGTTAATAGGACATTGGAACAATATTTGAGGTGCTTCTGTCATGAGGAGCAAAGGAGATGGGTAGACTACCTTCCATGGACAGAATTCTGGTATAACACCTCTTATCACTCTTCTATTGACAAAAGCCCTTTTGAAGTTGTATATGGCAAGCCACCACCACTCTTGGTCAGCTATGAAAAGGGCTCAGCCAGTAATAATGAAGTTGAGCAGGAGCTGATTGATAAGGACGAGGTACTGGCCAAAGTTAAAAGAGAGCTCAAGAAGGCCCAGACTCGAATGAAGAAGTATCATGATCAGGGGTGATGTGTCGTGTCCTTCAAAGTAGGCGACTATGTCTATTTGAAGCTTAGGCAATTCGGACAGAAGACCATTAGGAAAACCGCAAGTGCAAAACTGAACCAGAAGTTCTATGGGCCTTATAGAGTGTTGGAGAAAATGGGCAGTGTGGCATACGAGCTTCAGCTTCCATCAACATCACAGTTGCACCCGGTATTCCATGTTTCCTTACTTAAGAAGAAGGTTAGTGATCCGAGTCTCATTGGGGAGGAGTTACCCACAGTGGATCGAGAGGGAAGCATCCTTATGAAGTTAAAGGAAGTGTTCGGATATAGGCTGCATCGGAGGGGCTGAAGGAGACCCAGGGTGTGGCAAGTATTGATCCTATGGGAAGGATTATCAAGGGACGAGGCAACTTGGGAGGGCTATAATGGGCTAGAGAAGAAGTATCCTTAATTGATCCTTGAGGGCAAGGATATGCTAAAAGAGAGGGGGAATGTCAAAACCCCAAGGCAGGAGGCCACGGGCCATGCCTTGACTAGCACCCACCCGTGCCAGGACAGCACGCCAGCAGCACTGTTGGCGTCACTTGATTGCCCATAGACCGAGCCCTTGGTGAATGCTAGGCCATGGTCACCCTCCATCAGGCAGCAAACAGTCAGCGAGCGTGCAAGCGAGGTTGTCAAACCATGCTCAGCGCACGGCTAGACTGTACGCACACCTAGTGCGCATGTGTAGCGTGCACGCATAGGCTACGCACACACACCCCGCGTAGGCACAAGGCTCATGCATGGCTTAGGCTCCCACGCAACACACGCATGCATGCCCACATTGGAATTGACGGTGCAACTGCCCAACAAGCCCACACATGTTAGCATGCTGCTCAACGCCTTGGTCTTGACCAGGGCCATGCTGATCAACGCCCTGGCTTTGGCCATGGCCTTGCTGACCAACACCCAGGCACCAGAACCTGGGCCATGCTGATCAACGCCTAGGCCCCATTAGCTTGGGCCATGCAGACCAACGCCCAGGCCCCACTAGCCTGGGCCATACAACGGCCTGCCATGCTCGAGCCCACCACGGTCCAGCCCAGCAACTCACCAATGGCACCCAGCCCATACAACCTGGGCCACACATGCAAGGATCATGGACCAATCAAGGCTAGCCCGACAGGCCAACCTAAAGACCCACGCACACAAGCAAGCAACCCATGCTGTGAGTTCATCCAGGCCACCCCTGGGCCACTGACAGCATGAGGCCTTAACCAGGAGGCGTGGACCCAGCAACCATTTTCCTTTATAATCGTTTTA
Organism: Carya cathayensis; assembly: GCA_011037825.1. NCBI lineage: Eukaryota > Viridiplantae > Streptophyta > Magnoliopsida > Fagales > Juglandaceae > Carya > Carya cathayensis. The sequence continues at coordinate 630,121 of QGSO01000290.1, forward strand.
TTTGCTTTCTAGTATAAGTTAGGCACTAAACCATCAGTTATCTTTATTTTTGAACATTTGGACGAATTTGGCTTGTAAGCCCCATAGACACATTGGTGCTTTGTCACTTAAGCTCCATTGGGTGCAATCCCAAAGGAGAAGGCTCACCCTGTGCAATTCGTGAATCAGGGTAACCTATTCTTTTCATTGTTTTCCTTTGATTAATGCATTGCTGAGGTAGTTCAGCATTGTGGATTGTGTCTATTGCATTGCATTCGCATTTGCTTGCTGATCATTCTGAACTGTTCGAGTGGGGCACCGCGTAAGGCAGCCACGAGTTGCTATTGAAGGGCATCTGATCTGCACCAGGTCACCTTGGTCGAATCTGGAGTAAGGTCAGGGACAAGCCAACAGTTACCACCCACCAGCTAAGCCACTTGCCCAGCCCTTGCCACCTGTCTAGCCATAACCTTTCCCTACTTTGTAAGGAGTAATCAACCAACCCTTAAACCGCTCAGCCATCACCCACTCGGCCAGCCCACTAAAACCACCCGTAGCCTCGTGTGCTTCATCATCAGAAGACACATGTGCTTGACTTGGTCAGATCCCAAGCAAGCAACACCTGTGCTTGACTTGGTCAGCCACCATTAGGAGACACCTGTGTGCCTGACTTGGTCAGCCTACCAATAGGAGACACGTGTGCCTGATTTGGTCAGCCAACCACTTAACCGCCTTATCCCACTCAACCGTTTTAGCCCACTTAGCCACTGCACATGCATGCATGCACACCCAATCACTAGAATTTCGCCCACCATCAGTCATTGAACACTCATACGAGTTCAGCTAAAACCACTCATAACCATCATAGTCAAGCAAGTGGTAGTTCACATCGGTCATCGAGGAGCAAGAAGGGGTGCGGTAGCTTGGTGTCTAGGATCTCGACCCAGGACCCTATCACACTACCCCTTACAAGAAATACCAAAAAAAAATCAAGCAGTAAAAAAGTGGGTTAACTAATGCTCCATTTGAATAGTAAAAGTATTTCATCTCATCTTATAATTTTTTCAAATTTTCACACAAAATATAATAAACAATTCAACTTTTTAAAATACTAAAACAATAATAATATTAAAAAAATAATATTATAATAATATCTAATTCAATTTTAATCTAAAATATTTAATCTCATCTCACTATCCAAAATCAACTTTAATTTATGGATTATGCAGGTCAGAAGCAAGAAGATGAGAATATTGGGGGGGTTGGCTACGAAATGAGACAAGACGTCTGGGTAAAACCATAGAATGTCTGGTTGAAATGAAGATAGTGTACCTTGTACAATATGTTTTTGCACAAATGTCAAGCAAGTTCCTCCTTCAAACATGAGAGTCAAATCCTACTTTCATGCTTAATTTATTTGACCATTTTTTATTTGGACACAAAAAACTCAAAGACCACACTCCCCGTGTGCCGTAGCAGAGGTGCTTTGAATGGGTTATAGGTGGGTGGGGTTCATGTCACAATGTAAATAAATGGACATTTTGCTTGTCGTTAACCCAAGCAATAGCAGAGTGGTAAGTCCAAGAGGACTGGTTGTAACTTTATTTATGACCTAAATTTTATTTTTCTCCTTCCATTTCTTTTATAATATACGTTACATTTTATCTTATGGAAACTTTATAATGGGTCAATGGCTTGACATATCGAATCTAAGGATTTACATGGTAGATAGGGGGTTGGGAGTGGGGCATTAAAAATTGTGGATTGGGGAGAGTTGGGTGGTAGAGGTTGGGAGAGTGGGATAACATTCATCATAAGATGGTGACACACATACACACACATAGTGGTAGCTCAGCTGGTTCAGCGGTTTTTCTCCGGATCGAATCGAGAGCGAATTGGCAGACGTCGGTTTGACAAAACTTTGAGGAATCTTGGAGGATGACTGTAATCGTAGCCGTACAGAGTTACGGAGAATGATGGAATATGGAAGAAGAGGAAAACCCTATTCGATTCGAGGAAGAGGAAAATAAAGAAATCTAACTCTCGAATTGGAGGTCGGACGGAGGAGAGCCGAAAATGGATTTTTTCTACTGCGTGGACTGGATGCCAGTGTCGGACGGAGGTATGAGGGAGGAGCCGGACGAAATGAGGGCAGGCTGCATCTCGGGGGGTTGGGGATTTTGGAATTTTGCAGAAGAAATGAGGGGGTTAGGTTGGATTATTCTAATCAGGCCAACCGGTTTTTCGGGTGATATGCACAACCCTAGTGGTAGCTACTAGCCATCGCATCATTACCTACTACCATACGGCCATGTCAGCTTTGTAGACGCTATCAACCCTATATAAGTGATACATTAGAGAGAGTAATAGGTCACACATTGATTTCTCAATGCACAAAACGGGATCAGGAAAAGAAAACTAAGCATACATGGAAATTGAGATAAAAAAGAGCATTCTCTCACTAGCTTTTGTGGCATTGCTCATGGTTGTGCCTCCGCCGCCTGCATGGCCTACTTATGCAGCTACGGCTTTTAGTTTACTCAACACCAACAGCAACACGACCACCATCGGATTCATTGCAAGGTCTGGTAGATGAGTGTCTTGTGTTAGTGAAATACATAATAATATAATAAAAATTACAATGAAATTAACATTTAAACAAAATCAGTTTTGACTAAGGCATGGAAATATCGCCCTCTTTAAGGAGATTAATTTAAGCCATTTGCAGTGTACAAAATCTCAGATTAACTGGTACAACAGAACTCATCTTGACTTGACTCCCTTAAGATATAACAGTTCAACTGATCGTCATATAGGTCAAACCAACTCTGCACAAGTGGTTGAGTTCAAAACTCCACCCAAAAAACACATCTCTTTTATCCGGAAAATACTTTCAAAATTATCTACATACTTTCTTTTTATCTTCTCTCTATCTCATGTGAAAAAGACACACCAAAGTTATATACTAGAATCTAACAGTAGTAGGGAATCAAAACAACTAGTAGCCAACTTCCTACTGAGAAAAAACCACACAGACCTTATTTCTACTTGAGCATTTTAAAACTCCTCGTACAACCGGTTTTAAAAGCTAAACGTAAGAATTTTTACTAAAGACTCTTGATTGCATGACTCTTGATTGCAAGCCTTTAAAGCTGAAAAGCGTAAACTTAAAAATAAAAACTGATGCCCACTACTTTCTTTTCTTGATTGCCTTAAAAGAATCTTTAGACAAAATACAAACGGTAAAACAATGGAAATAAAAGAGGTTGAAATAGTTTTATTCAAGAATCAAAGAAGAAAAGAAAAAACTGACGGGAAGCCTAACGACAGGGGAATGGTAATAATATAGACGTTAATAATAAATATTATTTATTAAAAAAATACCAACATTCCCACTATTTTTCTATAATAAAAATAATATAAATAAGAGAGATACTTACAGACAAAGAAGGATTATTATGTATCATGAAGGTGTGCTTTGCATTGAACCCTCACTTAGTAAAATAACAATATTTACTCCAGAGTCAGTAGTGGTCTCAAACTTGAACTATGACTGCTTAAGGGAAATAAAGAATTATTATTCACACATAGCAATCCAGGTGTTGACATGAGCTTTATTAGGTAGCATATTATGGCCTTGTGCAAATTCTGGTTTCATGAGTGTATTTGAGAATAAACCCAAATCTCATAGAGAGCGGCCCCACTCCCATACTCACATAGGTGAAATCTGTTAATGGCGCTCCTATAATTCTTACACCCTACTCATAAAAGCTACATAATTTCATTAAGAGTTTCTCTTAAAACTCATCCTCCACAACATTACAAGATAAATGCACTCACATAATATGAATGAAAAATAAAATAAATAGTGCATTTCTTATGATTATCATATGATTCGTTTTTTTCCATTGAACCCGATTATCAGGATTTTCGGTCCCCAGGTTGGGTATTCTCATACATGACTATTGAGTTATGGGTTTTAATCACATTCTCCTCGATGTATTCCAGACCCATTATCTTGTCAAGGCCTTGATTAGTAGATCTGCAAGATTATCACATGACTTAACATAATCTACGTTAAATATAACACCATCAATTAAATAAAATATCATAGCACTGTATGTGTTTTTCTTCTAAAGGATCTGGATTTACCGTTATAATAATAGTTTTGTACTCTACCAATTATAGTAGTACTATCACAATAAATTAATATGAATGAAGCTGATTTTCCCACAAGAAAAATCTCATGTAATAAATCTTTCAATCAATTTGCTTTCTTATTGAAGCCAAAGCAGCTCAACCTCCATAGTTGAATTAAGAAAATACGGCAGCTTAAAGCAATAATCAATAAAATCTTAAAACGGCTTAAAGCAATAATAATATCATCCAAATTTCCTCAGGATAATGAAATTAAATCTAAACGTTCAAAGCTGCTTGCCGCTTGGAACAAATTAATTTCGTGCATCTAAATGCACTAGATATACACAAATCATGTTCACCACACACCAAAATATCAACCACTTGTGACTTTACTCCCAAAACTCAAAGAAAATAAACCTGAAGAAAATGTCGGGCTAAAATCTTTTGAAAAAATATGATTATTTTCCAAAAACTTGACCCTCACTAATTTTTTGATTAAAAAATAAATCTCATTTTTCATTAAAAAAATAATACACCTCTTCAAAAAAATCACTTTATTCCAAAAAAAAAATATGAACTGCTATTTTTTTTCATCTCTAAGAAAGACACAAGTGATAATTTCATGGATAATTCCCCATAACTGAACAGATGAATTAACTCATTTCCACCAAATTGTTTTCCAACTTCATAGAGGAATTCTTTGAATTTTCAAAATCATCATATTCTTCCATATCTATTTCTTCTACGAATTAAAATTCCTTTAAATTCAAAAGAATCGGTGTGAATTTTATCTAACAATTTGGTATTTTTCTCATCAACTTTTTTTTATAAGGCCATTTAATCAAATATGCTTGAATAAAAGCTTCACATTTTTTTAAAAATATTTGTCGTCAAATTGTGAATTAATCATAAACTATGCTTGAATGTAACATATCAACTATTGATACGACATCAACGTGCATGCCAAAAATCTAAAGAAGAATGCATATAAAGATAAATATTCTATGCTTTATTCTCAATATTCAATTTAAATATTCCATCACAAGCATAGCCCTTACCCACAAAAACTCCATATTTTGTACTTACATTTTATTTTTTTTTAAGAAAGAGGACGGTACCCCAATTTTATTGATAGCCCTTACTTGTGGCGGAGGAAAACCGTGGTTATCAAAAGGACACCTGGGGGATACAAAATAAACCAAGAAGACCAAACCCGGCATTGCTGCAAATCCCGTCTTCCATGAACGCACAAAATATATTGAGCTCGATTGTCATCTCATCCGGGATAAAATCCAAATTGGTTTCCTTCGCACCTGCCATGTTCGTTCAGCCTTCCAACTTGCGGATATCTTCACAAAGGCATTACCTTCATCTCAGTTCACATTTCTTCTTTCCAAGATGGGAATAGAAAATATCTATTCTCCATCTTGTGGGGGGATATTACCAGATGATAATACTGCCACTACATAAAAAGGAGCACAACAAAGCACGGCAAAATAGAGCACTCAGATTCCTGCACAATAATGCTGCCACTACACAACAACATTGCGTGCCTCCTGAATATCATAACAAACTTCCTACATTGTATAGCTGTCTAGGGGTAGTTTAGTATATTCAAATGTACATAGTATTTCTCTCTTCCAAGATAAATAGTGTGAACAATAGTCTTTTCTCATGTCCTCTTTGAGTCGATCTCTCTCAGTTTCTTGATCCGAATGAGATTCATCTCTGACATCCACTTCAGAAAAAGTTTCGGCTTGAACGTCCAATTCTATATTGATTATATCAGAAGGAGACTCCGAATAGCTTAGAACCCCATTCGGCCCCTTGGATTGGAGTGATTCATCAAGAGGCCCATCCTCACCAAAGCCCACGAACACAAGCATATCTTCTTTCTCAATGTGAACATTTTCTACTCTCGGATCCGCAAGACTCAGAAGTTCCATACTAGTTCCATTTTGCTGACCTACAGGTTGACCCTCACTTTTATTTACATCAGGAACTAAGTCTATGGCAGGTGGGCCTAGAGCCACATGAATTTCCTTGTCCCCAGAAACAACTAGGTGCATCGGTTGTATAGTCTTCATGCCCTCCTTATCCTAAAACTCACTGTTACCATTCTCTATACGTGGATTGTCTATGATTCTCGCTCTAGAACCAGAAAACCCATGGTCCACTTTGGTTCCATCTGTGGCCTCCGAATTATGGATCTTCACAACAGCCAGCGACTCCTTAACTATACTCGGGTTAGACAGAGCCTCCCGATTACTAGGTTCCCCTGTTCTTCAACCACTACACCCTCAAACTGCACCAAAACACTTCTCATTTGTCTATAAACTACCTTCCACGTGATCTTTCTCTCCCTCAATTTTACGGGATTTTTGCACCCATATCTTCCCTGCCTTGGCCTTGTGTTTTTGTTCCCTTCCACTACACTTGTTTGTTGTGACCTTGACAGCGGCAAGAAAGACAGTAAGCCAGTAGAGTCTCATAGATGATCTCTTGCCTCCTACTTCTTGGCATTCCAAGCATACCGATCCAGAAATGAGTGAGAGGTTCCTTAGAGGCATCGATTTCTAAACACACCCGTGCCCTATCTGTGCGAGTGGCACAAGTCGTCGGATTGTCCCTGCTAATATACTTACCCGACGGTGCAGTAAACATCTTTAATAAAGATGAGTGGTAATAGTTCGACATAAAACCCGGCAGGAAAACCCAAACCGGAACGGTTGGCGGTTCAAAATCCTTGTCAAACTCCGGTGTCCATGCAAATGGTCTGTAACGAACACCCTCCATATCACACGATTCCCTCGAGAGGGCTTTAAGAAAATCCGCTTCATTTGACATGCGAATGAAGATGTTCCTGCGACATTTCATGGCTGAGACAATTGGCACACTGGATAGACCCCAGCGATTACGAATAAATGCACGGATGGTATCAAGAGAAGGCCTTTTTCAAAGAAATTTTATCACCATTGAAAATTTAAAGGGTTCAGTAGTCTTGGCAATCTCGTCCGACGAGAATGTGAAGAACATTTCACCATCGACAAATTTTGGCTGTCGGAAAGAAACCACCGTCTCAGGCAATGGTTGGGGCACTGCCGAAACCAAATCAACAAACAATCGAAGAGGACCTACCATGGGAGGCAGGCCATCAACGGCTGCCATGCAGCGGACGTACGTAACGAAAGCAAGAAAATGATGAAAACCCTAGCAGAGCAGGTTTTCACGTAAAAGGAAACTTTTCCTCAGGCGGGAATACAACATTTCTCATCTACAATACTGGTTTATTGATATTTCCAAATACTAAGTAGCATTGTAATAGTAATTACATATGGATCAGATTCCATAATTTATTTGAAGCCCATTTTGTTAAGTTAAAAAAAAAAAAAAAAAAAAACTCAACATCAAATTCTTCCTCATAGACGGTGTAAAAAGTATATCTTTGAGCAACAATATACATCTAGAGTTGAATTTCAGCTTAACCTCACCAATCCCAACAACTTTGGTTTTACTTGAATGAACAAGTATAATTGTTTTCTCTTCTACAAAGGGAGTATAATTTTTTAACCAATTTTTATCATAGCAGACATGCCTATTGGCACCGTAATCTGCCCACCACCCTTCAACAAATTCATGAAGCAAGTTAAAATCTGTAATCATTGCTATAAATGGTTCCTCAGTTACATTAACCTGAGGATTATTTTCTTGCTTCAAAAACTTACTAGTTCGAGCAAATTGCCCACTTATGCCACAAACAAAACATGATTGAATTTATGAAGAGGGTCATTGGTTCTTAATCTTTTGGATTGGAAAACCTTTTTTTGTTGTTGTGAGGTCTACTAATTTAAAATAATAATAATAATAAATAAATAAATTCTTTGCGGCTTCAAATAACAATTTCTTGAATTCCGACCTTTGGGCAAGACATAATTTTCATAAAATTGATTTACCTTTGTCGTGAGAATATACAAAATGTTCAAAAGGCTTAGGTAGAACAGCAAATTGCACTTCCATCTCTTGAAATAGGCTTCCTTAAAACTGAAAGGCTTGCTGAGATCTCCAATGATTTTCTTGCACTTTTTCGATTGTAGATTCATCTGAATCTCCTTAAAATTGTTAGTGAAATACACAATAATATAATAAAAATTACAATGGAATTAACATTTAAACGAAATCAGTTTGAATTAAGGTACAGAAATATCGCTTTCTTTAAAGAGATTTAAGCCCTCTACGGTGTACAAAATTTCAAATTAACCGATATAGCAGAACTCATCTTGATTTGACACATCCAGTGTATAACAGCCCAACTAATCGTCGTATAATCCGAAACAACCCTGCACCAGTGGTTGAGCTCAAAACTCCACCCAAAAGACACCTCTCTTTTATCTAGAAAATACTCTCAAAATTATCTACACACTTTCTTTTTATCTTCCCTCTATCTCATGTGAAAAAGACACACCGAAGTTGAATACTAGAATCTAAAGACAGTAGGCAATCAAAACAACTAGTAGCCAACTTCCTACTGAGAAAGAACAACACAGATCTTATTTCTACTTGAGCATTTTAAAACTCCTCATACAACCGGTTTTAGAAGCTAAATGTAGGAATTTTTGTTAAAGACTCTTAATTGCAGGACTCTTAATTGCAAGCCTTTAAACCTGAAAAATGTAAACTTAAAAATAAAAATTAATCCCAACCGCTTTCTTTTCTTTATTGACTTAAAGAATCTTTAGACAAAAAATGAACAGTAAATCAATGGAAATAAAAGAGGTTGAAATAGTTTTTTTCAAGAATGAAAAAAGAAAAGAAAAAACTGACGGAAAGTTTAATGAGAACGGTAATAATAAAAACGTTAATAATAAATATTATTTATTAAAAAAATACCAACACCTTGTTATGCATGATCATTACATAGACTTGGAGTTCATGTTGGGTTCGGAAATAACCAGGAATGCTCACTACAAGCAGCGACCAATTAGAGACAGAAGGCTTCGAGATCACGTATCCCGCCATCCAAATGCCGTGGTTATAAGCCAATATACAATCGCGTTTGCCCTGAAAAATGATAGTCATTTGGTGGAGAACGATCCAAAATGCAATAATGGCGGCCATGCCGCCATGGTAACAATCATCAATATCCTATTTTGATTGCTTGCTTTGAAAATAATTAGGAACACAATCTCGAGTACTTTTTAATTACTTCGTACTTAAATGGTATTTTCCAATATGCTATTACTAGTATTTGGTTGCGTGCTACAGACACGAATATTAATTACATCTTGAATCCGAATGAAATACTACTTGAAAAGACAATTTTAACATTGATGGTAGCCAGTTAATTGGAATATAAGTAAAAATCTATTTAGAAGCTTATATATCGGCAAACCGAAATAATCAAAATCAATGATCGATATTGAAGCTTATCATAGCATCCATCTGACAAAAAAATGAAAAATATTGGTATTTTCAAGACTAAGCCAAAGTTCTTTTTTCCCCTTTCCACAAAAGACCGATTTACTTAAAAAGACCCAATGTGGGATGAACTTGCTTACCATGTCTCAGTTGTTGTTATACTATAAGAAAAACAGATTTTTGTGGTCAATTTATTACAACAAAAATAGTATTCGCAACAAAAATTAGTTACGAATACTATTTTCGTTGCAATAAATTAGCCATAATAGCCCATTTTTTTTGTAGATATATTGACGCTAGCTATAGCTGGATACAAAAACGATTTCTTCTTATATTTGGAGGAGAGAAGTGTTATTGACACAAAAAAATTACACAGAAAATACGATATCACTTTTGTGTTAACAGTTAAAACTTGATTAATAATTATGAATGAATTTAAGGTTGAACTATAGTCTTTGGGCATTTTGCTTAATTTGAAAACTATTTTGAATTGGTTGTAAATAAATAATTTTATATGATAACCTGCTAGATCGGGATCGACTTAATTTGACTCGATTTTATTTTATTAAATTAATCATTCATAAACATATATATACACTATGATCGATTATTAAATAACATAACTTAAATAAAAACTCGGCTACATTCCAATAAGTTTGTATAAATTGGAATAATTTAGTATTTATTCTTTTTTATTGTGTTATCTCTACGTATCATATCTTCTTAAGCAGAAAGGCTGCTACTAATGAATTGGAAGATTATCATAAAGAATTAAAAATTGAGCATAAAAAAAAAAGTAAAAATTCAAGGAAACAGAATTTTAACAAATTAATTATACTATTGAAAAGGAAATAAAATACATTAAGGTAATACAAGAGTTTATTTGTACCAGAAAAATAATTAATAACTTAAATAAAGTAAGTTAAATTTTATTTTATTTTTTAAATGGATCCCATTTAAAAAATATAATATTTTTTTATAATTTTTTAATATAAAATTCACTTTTTTTATAAAGAGTTATGCAAAACTTATGTTAAATCATTTCTTATTGCAAACCAGTAATCGTGAACTTTAACGGAAAAAAAAAATGGTGTCATCGTTAACACCAGTCTGAATTGCAGCGGAGCAAATATAAGGGGCGGTGGGGCTGTCAGCAATGGGGCTTGGAAGGCTCGAAATGTCTTCGAAATAGGTCCAAAATAAATGGGCCGGGCCGGGCTGTCAGCAATGAACGTGACCATTTCCCAGTAAGATCAACGAGTCAGAAAAATAAGACCCGGTTTGGATTAAAAATTCCTCATTTCATCTCAATTTATTTTATCTAATCATTAAATTTTTTTTAAAAATTTTCATATAAAATATAATAAATAATTTTATTTTTTAAAATTTTAAAAAATATTTTTACAATATTTTATTTAATTTTCAACTTTTATCTCAACTCTTTATCTAAATCTAAACCTAAATGAAATCAAGATCAATTTGTAATAGAGAGGCCTTCGTTTGGAAAATGAGATAGCATGAGAAATCTGTGAATAATAATAAAATCACTGGTAAATAATAATAAAATAATTGAAATTAAGATACTTTATTGAATTTTCAAAAAAACTTAAATTGAAATATTAAGGAAATATAATTTTTTAATATAAGTTTTATTTTAAAATTGAAAAATATAATATTATTTTTGTGTTTTGTTTAAAAAATTGGAAAAGTTTTATAAACCAAGATTATGATGTAATGATTAGATGAAAAAATTGAATATTTAAAATATAAAAAAAATTGTATTTGAATTATGTTTAGAAAAGATATTGTGAAAAATTTTAAAAAAATTCATATTTCCAAATGATATCTTATAAAATATAAATTAAAACTGATGAAACATGATTACGGTGTACCCATTATTTTTGAAAGAAAATGATCTAGATTTGAACATCCGACTATATCTAACGTTACTTAATAAGAAATTACACGGCAAAAGAAAATTAAACTAATATTCTTCATAAACACGTAATGTTTTGTCTGGACACGAGAGTAAAATGACTTGCTTTCGTAATGGTCATGGTTGATTTCTCCCAAGATAGAGAAACTAGTCCCAACCATGCAGTGCCCCCATCAGTAGGGTCGGAGTCTTGACTCTCTTCTCCCTCCAGAATATCCTGAATTTGGGATTCCACGGCATAATAAATCCGGCTACACATAGCTAAAGACAAAGATGATCTACAAGTCTTTGTTGACTTGGTTGTTGAGAGCGAAAATGAACCACACCAAGTTGTCCAATCGGTGGAGCTCGAACTCTTGTCCTTCTTGCTCGTCCGGAAACTCAAGAACTTGAGAATTGCAATTAATCCGGTTACTCCACCATCAGCAACAAAAATGGTCGTTCTTCTACTGTTCTTTAAATTTTGCAATTGTCTTGGTGGCTCAATCGTCGAAGAGGTCACCAGAGTTGGCTTAGGGTTGGGCCCGGCAAGATTTCCGTTGGAAGGGTCACTTATTTTGAAGATTTCAATGCCGTTCATGATTACATCTTGGTAAGAAGTCATCCATCTCCGTGGTTCTGCTCCTATAGCGATGTAGAGGTTCACCTTATTGTCTCTTTCTTTAGTGAACATCGAAACGGCATAGTCTTTATATATGGGCACACCATTTCCACCACTCTAGAGAGTCACGTCGACATCTTTCTTAGAGGTTTGATTTGCTATGAAAATACGGAACTTTCTGTCAGACGGCTGGACAATCTCTGGCTGAAACTCACAAAACTGTAGCCTTATGAAATAATAAAACCCAGAATCGATGGGGAATTCCCAAGTCATATTGTAGCTCAAGTTGATATCTGTGCCGTTCCCCAAAGTTAAGGTAGTCCGATAGACATATTCTGGTGTAGCATACGCAGGTACTATGGTAAAGCTTAGATTGATGGTGTCGTTGAGAGGTAGAAAAAATACGTCATATTGTTTCAAGTACTTGTCGTCCTAGCTCCAACCCTGGAATATTCCAGTGTCTTTAGTGGGTGAGATGGAGTGCCCACCATTATTGAATCTGTATACTATCTCGATAGTAGTGTTGTTCTTGATGCTATACAGGTTGTGCTGGCCAATAAAAGAAAATCATTGACCATCCGCTGGAGTGTAATAGAGATTTGAAGGCATCAATACGATTTTGATTTCATTGATAAAAGCGTAGGAATACAAAGCGGTTGAAGTTGGAGTGAAGGTTATGTTCAACCTCTGATCTTCCTCAATGTTGACATAATATTCTATGAATATGGTATCACCCTAATCCCCATCAACACTTGTCGTGAGTGAAGTGTTGAAGTTGCGATGAAGAGTAAAAGGATCAGCTTTGATGGAGAAGAGGGCTTTAGAGTGATCAAAGTCGGAGGGTAAAAGTATAGTCGAATGAACTTTTGTCCTGCGGTGACAAGGAAATCGTAGGTGAACGTGGAGAGAGAGATGCAAGCTGTGGCAAGGGGCACTTGGGCAGCAGTGGGGATTGTCTAGTGACTCACTCAAAAATGAGTAGCATTAATACTATCCCAAGTGTAGGAGGATGTCGTGTAATAATAAGGAATAAATTCCTAGATCGTCTCCTCAGGGAAAATTTACTCAAAATTTAAACTCATTGAAAAATTATGAAAAACTTCACAAAGAAAAAAAATATAAATGGTATGTGCAATGGATGGAAATTTTACTAGTCATGGACTAGATTCATGTTTTTAGATTTGTTTGTCGGATTTGAATGCAGCGATGAAAAGTAAGGAATGAAAATGCATGAAACTAAATTAAAATTGCTGAAATTAATAGACTGAAATTTAAAAGAACAAGAAAAATAAATGACATTAATTTAAATAATCGGAATTAAAGATGCAAGAAAATAAATGACATTAACCTAAATAGAGGAATTACAAGTGCGAGAAAAATAAATGATAGTAATTTAAATAAACAGAAATTAAAGGTGCAAAAATAAATAAATGACAGTAATTTAAATAGACAGAAATTAAATGTGCACGGAAAATATAAGACATTAAACTGAAATTAAATAAAAACAGGAATTGTAAGGAATAAACTTGATGTTTGGAAATGGAGACTGCGTTCTCCAATCCAAAAATCTGAACTTCCAGATAAAATGATTTCTCAAATAAAATAAACGCTCTAAATAAAATGCATCCTAAAAGAAATTGAACTCTCAATTAAATTAAAATTTCAAATAAATTACACACTCAAATTGAATTTGAGCTCTAAATAAAATAAACACTAAAAGAAATTATTTCCTAGATGAATACAAAGAAAGCTTGCTTTAACATGGAAAGAAAACTTGCTTCCTTAAGTTTCAAATTAAAGCTGTAAAATAAACTGATGCTGAATGAAAACTAAAACAGAAGCATGAAACTGAAAAATGAATTAAAATGAACAACAACTGCCGAATGAAATGAGAATGAAACTGAAAAATGAAAGCTAAGTTTTAAAGTTCTGTCTTCTCTCCTTCGTCTCCACTGCCTTGATGCCCTTTCTCTTCTGAGCTCTCTCCTATTTATAGGAGAGAGCATCCTACCATTTCTCAAGAGTGGGTGGCCTAACTTGGGAGTGGGTGGCCTAACTTTGAAGTGGGTGGCCTAACTTTGAAGAATGGTGGAGTGGGTGGCCTAACTTGGGAGTGGGTGGCCTAACTTTGAAGAATGGTGGAGTGGGTGGCCTAACTTGGGAGTGGGTGGCCTAACTTGGGAGTGGGTGGCCTTTCTATCTTTCTGCATGTGCTGATTTTCTGCTTGCTCCCTTGAGTTCCAGCCGTGAGTTCCATTCTCTTTTAGTATTTTCATAAATGCCCTGCAGTACATAAAAAATATATTTCTTTCAAAGGCAAATATAGAACTTTATGTATATAAAATATTGACATCAATTAATTTGCATTCAATATTAGAATTTGATGCATAATTAAGTGTTCAATCTTTATTTGATAAAATAAATCACCCATTTAAACAACTTTATTATGCAATTCTAACCTTTTATCATCTAGCTGTGATATGAATCAAAGATGCATGGTTGTTCAGCGATTGTTCTAGAGGGAGGAATTTTGAATTCGCGTCTCCGATCCTGGTCCAACCATCTAAGCCAGTTGAATTGTCAGAGGAGCCATAATTAAGGAGAATTTGGTCGATGGGTGTGTAAGAAGATGACGATTCAACAGAGACCATGCAGATAAGGTGGTGCAGCAAGAAGAAGAAGACAAGGTAGAGAGGTTTAAAATGAGGTAGGAGGAAGGAATTCCACATCAAGGCAGAGAGAAGCAAGTGAGAAGACCAATTGAGGGTTATCATAACAAGGGATCATTGCAAAGTTTGACCTAAAAGGCTATAAAAAACTGTGGTCACAGAAGATTTCACATGTTTATATGTAGGCCCCGCACTAAAGTAATTTGCACTGCATAATTGAGACCTGGAAGCCAAGCAATTTGTCCTGCTTCTTTGGAAGAAAGGGGCCCTTTGGCCTTTGTTTTGTGATGTAGGCCATCATTCGGAGATTTATCTTCATCCAAGAATACAAGTTAGCATTTGTGAATGTTCAATACGAGCATGTTTTTTCAACAAGGGTGGGCATTTCCTCTCAAAGTCTACCTCAAATAGTTAATGATGTGTCTACCTAAAATCAAAGTTCGGGTTTGGGCTCCATATTTTTTCAATTTTTTAATATATATTTTCTTTAGATTTTCAAATTCATTTGAAAAATATTTTAAATACAAAAAATTAAAAATTATTGCATGCTTTAAAATTTCTTTGATATATAATAGATATATACTGATTCTCTTAATTCGAAAAACCCACACTGATTACAAGTCTGTGTCAAGCAACAACACAACAATCTATCATATATACATATGGACTAGATACATGTACTAAACTAGGCAATGAAGGACTAAAAATTTAGAATCAATTTAAGAGAATCCAAAACAAGTGCTCCATGCCCAGCAACCCTTTGCCACTGAAAACTTCAATGTTATAGGGTCCAGACCATTCTTTCGACTCCACAATGATTTAAGAGAATGCTCCAATTAAGGTGCCTGCACATGAAGAACTCTTTTCATAGGTGATTTTTGGGAGCAAACACATTAGTAATAGCTTCCTTGAGAGTCACAGGTACCTCTGGGTGATTTGAGTTGGGATGGATAAAACAAAGATATATACATAATATATATATACATTAACCTTATTTTACTCTCTTCTATCTTCTCATATAGATGGATATCTTTGTTCTCTGGATCAATGATTTATTACCGGTTTCATCGTGTTTTCAAGGTAGAAGTTCCGTGTCTATTTGGAATTGTTCTGTTTTTCCTTAGATTGCTTTTTCTTTTTTCCCTTTTATGCTTCCCAGTTTGGAATTTATAACTCCAAATCCAATTGTATTTGTTGAAGTTGATAGCTAAAAAAAAAAAATGATGAGTGAGAAAGAAGCAGGGATTAAGGAATTAGAGTTATTATAGAAGGTGGCAACAAAAAAAGACCATACAAACCTGAGACTCTGATTTCAGTTCAGGAAAATAATGGATGGCACATGCTGGACTTTGAAGAAATCCTCTCCTTCAAGTCTAAGCTTGAATGTCCTTAGCATCCAACATATCTCTAGTTCCTAAAGGGTAGAGACAAACTTAATCCATCTTCAACTTGATGCAGTTTGAAATCTTTAAATGGGGAAGACTGGGCATGGCACCGGACTCAACTGTCCACTCCTCCAAATTGAGCAAACCACGCAGGAGTAAAGATTCTAGTTTAGGAAAACCGTTTTCCAAGCAAACCATCTGCTTCCCTACAAAAACTTCCCATCCACTTAAGACCCTCAAGTTAGGCAGCTTCCCCAGTGTTGGCATTATGTCTTCCACTAGTCTGGATCCCCACAAAGTTAACTTGGCGAGGTTCCGAGGAAATTCGTGACAATCTGGTAGCTTCTCTATCCGTCCTTCCATGTGTAGCTTCCAAAGACGAGGCCATTGGTGATGTCACAGGTTTTTCCTGTAGCATTTTGCTACGAGACAAAAGTTGTTTAATGTATTTTCTTTGGGAAAGAAACACACCATTCTTAGTATCATCAAGCTCAAGACCTTGTCGGGATGGGTACGGTATGGTACCATCGAGGAAGATTTTGGGTCGAGAGGAATTGGTTTGTGCTATGGTGATGATCAGAGATCTGGGTGGGATAAGAATTGGGGATGGATGCATAGGTAAAGGAGAGGATAAGGTGTTTGATGTAGTTGGGGTGCGGAAGGTTGAAGAAGGGGTAGGAGTAGTGGTGTGTGAGCTTGGGCTTGACAGAGAGGAAGTGGGATGAGGAGTTTGTGTCGTAGAAGGGGAAGTAGTTGGGACTGGACCTAAGATAGAGGTGGGAAACACAGGAAGGGTAGTGGAAGATGAATTGTGAGACGGTGGAAAGGTACTGAGCTGTTGTTGAGTTAAATGAAAAACTAACTCATGGAAAGTGACGTTCTGGGAGATATACATTTTGTTGCTTTGAAGATCGAGACATTTGTAGCCCTTGTGGGTCGTGCTGTAGCCCAAGAAAAGACACGGAGTGGATCGGAAGTGTAGTTTGTGTGAAAGATAGGGAAGAAGATTAGGAAAGCAGAGGCATCCAAAGACTCTTAGAAAATTGTAGTTAGGGTCGGTTTTGTAAGTCATTGAAAAAGGGGATTTGTTGTTGAGAATTGGAGTTGGAAGTCTATTTATGAGATAAATTGCAGTTTCAAAGGTGTCGGCCCAGTAAGAGAATGGAAGAGAAGTATGGGCCAAGAGGGCAAGCCCAGTTTCAACAATGTGGCGATGTTTGCATTCAACAAGCCCGTTTTGTTGATGTGTATGAGGGCAAGTGAGTCTATGATTAATTCCAAGTGATTAACACATTGTAGTAATTGGATTATATTCCCCTCCACCATCAGTTTGAAGATTAATTAATTTGGTATTAAAAAGTCGTTCAACAAGAGGTAAGAATTTTGTGAATATGTGTATTGCATCAGACTTAAGTTTGATTGGAATAACCAAGTATATCGAGTGAAATGATCAACAAATGAAATGTAGTATTTAAAGCCCAAACATGATACATAAGGAGATGAACCCCAGATATTAGAGGAAACTAAAGCTAATGGCCTATTGTATTGGGCCTGACTAGAGGAAAACGGGAGCTGGTGGGCTTTGGCCAGTGAACATTTTGGACACTGAAAAACAGCTTCGGTGGGACAAGATGACAAATGCTTGGTTCGCAGAAGACAACGAACAACAGCAATAGAGGGTTGCCCCATGCGACGATGCCATTGAGGGAAGGAAGTGGACTCGCTGATATTGATAGTTGGAGAGGGAGGACCGATGCTTGGAAAAATGTAGAGCCCATCACGGGTTGGTACGGTGAGGAGAAGGTTCTTGGTCGTTGAATCCTTCACACAGAAATCGGGTTGAGTGAACGTCGAAAAAGCAGTTGTTATCAACACAAAAATGAAGAACAGAAATTAAGTTTTTGGCTATTTTAGGCACATGAAGTAGATTATGTATATGACAAGAAGAAGAAGAAGAAGTGAAAAGAGAGGATTCACCGAAGTGTTAAATAGGGAGTCCGTTACCGTCACCAACACAAATTGTATCACTGCCAGCATACTGTTCAGATGACAAATTCAGGTTAGATAGATCATTGGTGATGTGGTGTGTAGCCATGGAGTCCGAGTACCAAATATTCTTTGAGTGCGCACTTGGAGCAGTATAGTTGGCAGAGAACTGATTCGAAGTGGAGGAAGGAGCAAGAAAACTGGAGGTAGGATCATACTGGCAGGAGTGATTGAATCGATTCATGCACTAGAGGGCAACGTGACCATACTTGTTGCAAGCTTGACAAGTAGGACGTTGCATGTTGCTCTGCTGTGTACCATTGTTAGGAGAGAAGAAGCGACCGCCGCGATTATTAGGAGGTCGTCCTCTACCATGACCTTGTTTGTTATTACGAGAGGAACCATGGCCACTGGTTTGAGTTGTTGAAGTGAAGTTGGCTGAAAATTCAGAGAAAGGTGAGGGTAGTTTGGCTGTGTGAGTGACTTGGCTTTCATGGATTAAAAGAAGTTGAAATAAGTCATGAGAAGTTAATGGGTCAGTACTGTTGGTGATGGATGTGAGGAAGGACTCATAAGTTGGGCCTCAGCCATTGAGGATGTAAGAGACAAGTTCCTTTTCGGAGATGAATGTGCCAGTGGCGGCTAGAGAGTCAGCGAGAAGACAAACTTTGCCGAAGTAAGCTGTGATGGATTGTTCACCTCGAGAGAGGTTGGTAAGCTGAAATTGAATTTGGAATTCTTAGGCTTGGGATTGGAAGGAGAACATGGAAACCACAGAGCTTCATAGT
Source organism: Carya cathayensis (assembly GCA_011037825.1). Classification (NCBI taxonomy): domain Eukaryota; kingdom Viridiplantae; phylum Streptophyta; class Magnoliopsida; order Fagales; family Juglandaceae; genus Carya; species Carya cathayensis. Next base: position 649,020 of record QGSO01000290.1, read on the forward strand.
TCTTGGGCAGTGGAGGAAGAGAGAACATGACCTAAGATGGAATCTGAGAGGGAAGAGAAAAGAACGCTGAGAACTTGTTGATCTGTTCTTTTCTAGAGGGAGTAAGCATGATTGGGTTTGGGGGAGAATTAGTAGATTCGGAGATGAATTCAGGAGGTTGGGAGTGAGTGTTATCAACGTAGCTATATAAATCCTAACCGCAAAGATAGGCAGAGGTCTGGACTTTCCAGAGTAGATAGTTTTCTGTAGTGAGCTTAGTGGTGACTATGTGAGAAAAGGACAGGGTGATGGAGGGCAGAGTCAAGGAAGAAGAAGAAGAAGAGGAGGAGGCCATGGATTCAGTGGGACTGGTTGAGTCGTGTGGCTCATGATATGTCAAGAATCCAGAATTGGAAAACTTTCCTTGTGCTTTTCATTATGCCAACAGTGGTCTATATATGAACTTTTACAAGAATGAATAAAGAATAAGTTTGTTACATAACCGTAGAGAATAATAGAAATACAATACAATCTGTAAAAGGCTATTTTACATGTTGTGGTTGCTCTGTTGTTGGTGCAGTGCCTCCTTGATGAGCATCTTGATGATCAGTAGAGGCACATATGTTAATACACCAAACATCTCTTCTCCTGCAGAACTTCATAAAGCTTCTTTGCTAGCTCTTGATCTTTCATTTGTGAGATCTGATCCCTCTTGTCTTTGGATGGAGAGGTAAGTTTGATTAAAGTTCCTTCCCAAACATCTCTGAATTTGCATTGTTGAGAGATATAAGCCCAGGCGAAACCTTCAAAATGACGCCTAATAGTTCTAAACTTCCTTGGCAAGAGTGGTCTTGCCTAGTCCACCCATCCCCAAGATGGAGACAACTTGACAGCTCTTTTCTTCGTTTACTAGTTGTTCAACTACTTGTACTATGTTTTTATCTACAATACTGCTACATACCGCAGGGGAGTAACCCCACCGCGGCCTCGTGAGTTTCCATGTCAGCCAGTAATTAGTTAAAAAAAAAAAAAGCGGAACGAAAGCAGAAAGGTAATGCGGGAGGGGGGGGAAGCCATTTTCACGAATTTTGAAGAGAAAACCTCGCAGAGCCCAAAACTGGAACCTCCCACCTCGCCGAGGTGAGGGAGGGAATATTTTCATTTTGAAGAAACAGAGTAGGAGCGCACCAAAACCAGAGAAACCTCATGGTCGCCGTCTTTGATCTGTCGTTGTCGCCATCTTCTCTTCTGGGTTTTTAACTGGGCGGCATTTCTGGGTAAGAGACTGCTTCAACCGACATCAGTTTGATTGTAATGCTTACTTTGTTCATTTTGCCTTTTGTAAGATTGCTAACTTCTGTGTGGTTGTTCCATGGGTTCAAAAGTTGTTTCTTTGTGCAGGAATGAGGGCTTGGTGAAGGATTTGAAGATCTATTTCTTTTCTTGAGCGGCTATAACCTGCACATATCGGATATGGGTTTCACTCAGTGCTTCTTTAGAGAAAAATGCTAATGAAATTGTCAATAACATGTTGAATGCTTACAATATTGACTTACCAGGAGAAAAAAAGTACATGTACTCTTTTCTTTCTTTCTTTCTTTCTTTCTTTCTTTTTTTATTTTTTTTATTTTTTTTATTTTTTTGCTTAAATTTTCCTAATATCATCCATCTATGGGGTCTCCTTGAATTTTGCTATCTTGCAAGCTGATGAGATTTTTCTGGCAATGCTTCATTTCTCTATGATATGTTTCTATTTCCCATATCCATGGTGCTTAGAAGTCCCCGTAAGTCTTTGACTCTCTGGGACCTTTTTGCTTCATCTTGTCCTCCCCCCCCCCAACCACTTAGAACTAAGAAGTCTCCATTGTGGGGTCTCTGGAACTTCAAGTAAAATTACTTTTTGAATCTAATGCGAGGGTTAGACTGTACATGGATCTATATATTAAGACCAAACGACTGTCTTGAAATTACTTGGATGTGAGTATGCTTGTTTGTTTTGGCTGTGGATACATCACACGTCTCTTATAAAGGATTTTCTTAGTATTTGATAGTGATGATTTTAACGTATTTTGCGCACACGGGTGGATTCATTGCTTTTGTGCCTGCTATTTATGCTTTATTTTTTTTGTTTTAATATTTAGTAATTGGATGGTGTTATTTTCTTATATTATTGCTTGAGCCTTTTGGTATATATAATGAAAAGAGACATGTGGTAAGCTTGTTTGTATATGATGAATAGAGTTCATCATTTAATAATCTATCTTTGGGATAAACTTGGTAATTATTTATATGATTTTTGAAGGTAAGTTTTGATATAAAACAGAGAAGGTTAATTGCATTATGTTTTGATATAAAACTGGGGCAATCATAGAATACTTAGCTAGGATCTCATATTATATGAAAGATACACATGCCAAGACTCAAAAATTTCAAGACTCAAAATTCAAAAATCATCTCTGCATCTCATGGGAAGAAAAATATGTTGCACCTTCTATGAATTCTCTTATTTTTTCATGCACACAATGTCAAATCTCTTTGCTTTTCATGCATGCACTTATTAGTGTTGAACCTAATATCCTTTGCAGTTTTGTTGAAAGAATGCAGTCAAACCAGATCTGAGATACTCTATTGAAAGTCTCATCCAAGAATTTCATTACATTAAAGGCATGAAGTCACCAGCTTGGATGTGGCCCTAGATGGTTGGTTATTGATGGGATACTTAATAGCATAGCTAACCATATATATGACAACTTCGACTTCCAGTAGAATTGGTCACCATTTTTATGATGCAATTACCCTAAAGCTAAATTCCAATTTATTGCTTTATTTTTACGAGTATTTATCACCAGGGTGTGGAAGAAAATGCAACTTTTGAAATTACTGAATCACAATCGCTGCAATGATTTTTGTGGACTTTCATGTATTTTTTGTGGATTGAATGTAATCCAAGGATTTTTTTTGTTGTGAATTTAGAGTATTTTTGTGGATTTAATGCATATTTGTGGCTTGAATGTAATCTAGAGATTTTTTTTTTGTGGATTTAATAGATTTTTGTGGATTTAATGTATTTTTGTAAATTGAATATAATCCTCGGATTTTTTTGTGAATTTAGAGTATTTTTGTGAATTTAATGTATTTTTGTGGCTTGAATTTAATCCTAAGAAATTTTTCATGAATTTAGAGTATTTGGCACTTGAATATGGAATTGAGAAATTGGATTTGGCATACGCTCTTTGGTTTCTTTTTGGTAGTTTTCTTGCTTTTGTCTCCAAAAATGGTATTGGTCTTTTGGCACCATCTCATTTGAGGGACATCAAAACACTTCAATTACTACTCTTATTGTGTAGATTCTACACTTTAAAGAGAATGAAAGTTGAAACAAAGTAACAGAGGTTGTGGCTTGAATGTAAATTTATTTTCATGAACTTTATTGTTAAAGAACCAATTTGCAATCAGGAAGGGCCATAACATTTATAAAAAAATAAAAAAATAAAAAGAAAATAAAGCCTCTCGATGCTAGGTGAAGCCAAAACATTTCTACTCTCAAGTTATAACACCTACACACATTCACAACCTGTGCAAGTTAATAAAGCTATACAGCCTAAATGGCAACCACATAACCAAAGACCTGGAGCTAAGGCTGGTAAACTTGGTGCATAATCTTTCAGCTTACTTCCAAATGGTAGCCATTCATATACACACAAATACAAATGCAAAAGTCGATATTTACAACTTCGCAAATTCATGCATTCTATTGTTCTCAAAAACAGAGAAACACATACTTATAACTTCACAGATTCATGCATTCTATTGTTCTAAAAACAGAGCTACACATATTTACAACTTATCATGAAGCCAAAACTTGAGCTACACATATTTACAACTCCAAGCTCCAACAAAGTTCGAGACTACATGGTAACATGCAACAAAAAATGCAAAAGCCCGAAACACCCAAAGTCTTGTGCGTGAACGCCTTATTTCAGCTTTTCTCTTTTCGATCTCAACTGCTCTCCCTTCTAGCTCAATCTCCCTCTTCTTGACATCGTCCAGTTTCTTCTTGAGTTCTTTCAGCTTCAAAAATAGTGTATGTGTTGTCAGTGAGTACATTCTTCATATGCCTGTGACAAACCCAATACTATCACACCCTTCACAAGATAAAGGTACCATCTTCTATGCTACTTATCAATTAGAGTTTAGATAGAAATCAAAGAAATAGGCTGAAAATAAAAATACCAATTAAAAGAACTGATGACAGTAATAAAATGCAATTTACTTTGTAAATGAAAATTTTAAGCAAACCCAAGGCACCCGCAAGGTGACAATCAGTCCACTGAACAAGAAAGAGTAAAAAATGAGCAACAAGACAGTAGGATAATCTCATCTAAACACAGGCACCATTGTATCCCTCGGATATTCAGAAGCTTTGGGTCAAAATATTCAGAATAAGAAGTTATGCATGTCTAAATGGATAAATTATAATTATCATATACAATTAAAAGCTTAAGTGCCCTCCCTCTACCCGCCCCCCCAAGTGGGTGGGCAGCGGGGCCCCACACCCCGCCCCCGTTTGCCCTGCCCCCGCCATGGCGAGGTGGGCAACCCCGCTCAGCATGGGCGAGGGCGGGCCCCCCTCTCCACATCTAGTTCCCCTAGTGGGGCGGGGAAGGTCCAACCCCGCCCCGCATTTCCCCCCCTATATAAATATATATATTATATATATAAACATAAATATTTATATATATAAAAACATAAATATATGTTATATATAAATATAAATATATCTTTATATTTTACAAATTGTGTATATATAAATATATATATTACAATTTGTTAGACTTATTTACAAAGTATGCATTAACTAATTTAAAAACTATATAGTTTAAAACTACTACACTACAACTTACATAAAATATGCACTAGCAAATTTAAAAACTACATAATTTTTAAATTATAGTCATATTTACAAAATATATTATAATTTGTTAGATTTGTTTACAAAGTATGCATTAACTAATTTAAAAACTATATAGTTTAAAACTAGTACACTACAACTTACATAAAATATGTACTAGCAAATTTAAAAACTACATAATTTTTTAATTATAGTCATATTTATAAAATTTAAATTTACAATTTGGTTCTAAAAATATATATTTTTATCACTTTTAGATCTAAAAATAATTTTTAAATATAATTAAATGTAATTCATAATTAAAGTGAAAATGAAGCGAGGCGGGACGGGGTGGGGCGGGGTACCCCTCTTCATAAACAAATATGTAAAGTCATTTTTATATCAGATTAAATTCATTTCATTAAAATTTATAAAATATTATTATTTACAATTTAATTTAATTGATTTTAACATTCAAATGTCGTAGTAGTTTGAAAGGCTGACAGCCATGTTGATTGACTTTTTCTTCATCCTTGTTTATCATACCTTTAAAAATTCCTTTGAGTGGCACACCAAGGTTGGCTGCATTTCCTTCATTAAAACTCGTAGGAACTACGTAGCGACATACGAAAGTTTAGAGCAACTTCGCTTCTCGTTGACTTGATAAGCTTGAATTTTTCGCACAAAGACGTGAAACAGTATGAGTCTTGGAAAATATAACTTAATTCAATTTATCCATCTTCAAATTTTTTATAGTTTTTTTTTCAAATATTATTAAAGTACATATATTTTTTAATTTTTAATTTTGAACTTTTTATCTAATTATTATATAATAATTATAACTTTTTTTAAATAGAACATAAAAAATAATAATATTTTTTAAAATTTTAAAATAAAAATTATATTAAAAAATTATAATCTAATAACTTGAGGGCGGCTTAAATGTATTTTTTTTCCATAATAAAATAATGAGTGAAATAGTTTTAACTTTTAGATTATGTTTACTTTTTAAACCAAATTTAATTTATCTTAACTCCTTTTAAACGAATATCTATTACTTACTTAATTTTTTTATTAAAAAAATAAACTCATTTAAACCTATTTATATAATTCAATCTAAAATTTTAAATCATCTATCTAAACAATTTTCATTGCTACTGGAAGTGGGGTGTGAGTTTTGGTCGAGCTTTTTCTGGTGTTTTGATGGCTACCGCTCTTACGAAACTGAGGAAGCGCTTGGGTTTTTCAGGAAAGGCGAGAGCCTCACCACTGCCCGGTGAACTATGCCGCTACTTTTCTCTAGACGAAATCAAAACAGCAACCCACGACTTCAATAAAGAATTAATTGTCGATGAGGGTGGCTTTGGCACAATATATAAGGGTTTCATTGACAAGGGTAACTCCTGGCCTGTTGCGATAAAGCGCTTGAGGAAGGATTCATTTCAAGGTGAAGCAGAGTTCAGGACGGAGGCTCTATTGCTCTGTCAAATTCGCCATGTCCACCTCATTCCATTCATCGGATACTGCAAAGATGAGGGCGAGAGGATCCTCGTCTACGACTTCATGGCCAACAAAACGCTCCGCGACCATCTCTACGGCACCGACAAGATCCCCCTACTGTGGAAACAGAGGCTGCAGATTTGCATAGGAGCGGCGCGTGGCTTGCACTGGCTACACACGGGGTTGAAGCACCCAGTTATCCACCGTGACGTGAAGACGGCCAATATTCTCTTGGACGAGAATTGGGTAGCCAAGGTTTCAGATTTCGGACCGTCCAGACAGATTTTGAATGACATCAAGTCTAGCAACCTCGTCGGGGACGTGGAGGGTACGAGGGGACCTTTGGATTTTGAATTGTCCGAACAGATTTCGAGTAACAGTACTACGGCTAGTTACGGTTACTCTACGATGGTAAGGGGTACGCTTGGATATGCGGATCCGGAATACATTAGGAGCGGACGATTCTCAGCAAAATCCGATGTATTATCCTTCGGCGTGGTGCTCTTGGAAGTATTATGTGCCCGAAAACTACTGGATTTTGAACTGATGGAGGAGCAATCCGAGCAATGGAGTTTGGTCCACTGGGCCCGAGAATGCAACGAGAATGGGAGCATCGAAAAAATCATAGATCCCTATCTGGAGGGGAAGATAGCTCCGGAATGCTTCAAGGTGTACGTGGACGTTGCGATGACTTGCTTGCAGCTTAAGGGTATCCAACGGCCTACGATGGTAGATGTGATGGAAAGACTCGAACTTGCACTGGAGCTACAAGAGAAGGCGGATTCGGAGAGGGAGAAGATGATGAGTAGCAATGCTACGTGAAGTCTATGTATAATACAAGTATAGATAATTTTATTTTAAATTTTTAAAATATCTTTTTTAAAATGATCTTTTTGTTTTTAATAAAAAGTTTCACTTACAATTTCTAAGTAGAAACTGTAAATAGAATTTTTCTGCTCTTTAAAAATTGTATCCTTGAAGACCACAATTCTGCTAACAACGTCTGGTTTGGTTCAAATCTATATATATTGCCTACAGCTAGTTTTTTAATTATTTCATATATTTTGTTAAAAGAATAAGAGAAAGGTACAAAATCTCTCTCTATATATAGTATATATATTATTTAACTTTTAAATTGTGTTTAGTTGTTGAATTAAATTTAATTCATTTAAATTTATTTCAGACAAATCATTGATGAGATTTACTACTTTTTCAACTTGTCATAAAAAATTAAACTCATGTTAACTTGCTTTATACATATTAACAAAACAATTAGACCATCTCAATATAAAAAAGGTTAAACCATTCTTAATTGGACTTATAAAATAATATTATTCATACCTCAACTCAATTCATTTCATGTCATCTAATTATTACAAATTTTTTAAAATTTTAAATAAAATAAAATATTAAAAATAATATTCTAATAATATTTTATTCAACTTTTATCTCACTTTACTATCCAAATCATACCTAGTATAAATTAGAAGGTTTTGCTAGGTTGAATAAAGAAATCATAATAAAAAAAATGATTAGGGGAGCTACAATAGAAAAATGTATAGAAAATTATTCTTGCAAACTCAAATCTATTACCTATAAGACCACTTGGAGTGAAGTACTTAAACTTTGGCAAAATCTGACTCTAACTTTTTCAAAATTCAATTTTTCTATTTTAACCGGCTTTTTAAAATTATGATATAAATAACTATTTCAAAATATATATTATCCCTTTATAATATTTAAATATTTATTTTTATTCTTCGTTAATATCATGAGAATAGGAAAGTTTATTTTAAAGTTTGTTAAGTTATATAAACCATCCAATCTAATATCACTTCATCTCATAATTATAATTTTTCTAAACTCTTACATAAAACATAATAAATAATTCAATTTTTTTAAAATTTTAAAATAAAAATTATATTAAAAAATTATATTCTAACAATATTTTATCCAAATTTCAACTCTCATCTTATCTATATAACCAAACGAAGTGTTAGAGTCTTGTTATCGATACCGACAAAAGGTACTGCGATAGTTTGGACTGGTAAGTGCAAATATACTTTTTTAATTTTTTTTCCCTATTTTAATTATTTTTTATACATCTTTAATAATTTAAAAAAAATTTAAAAAAAATATAAATTTAAAAATTATTTCAATTGTCAAATTCCGGACGGGCATATTCTTTGACTATAAAACTACTCAAATTGTTTTCACCAGTTTTTTATCCACTTCAATGCAATTTCCTTTTCAGATTAGAACTTATTTTGTCCCAGTGGATCATTTCTATTCTTTGCAAAATAACACTTCTTGATTTATAATTGACAAAAAATTATAGACATATAGACAACTTTTCATGGAACAAGAAAGATCAAACTCATATGATCGTTCTAAAGGATCGTGCACATTCATTAGGCATAATCTAATGGAAGCTCACCAAAATCTTATTTCACAACTATTTCGTTGAACAACTGGTATATGTCCACACACACTTTTTTTTAAAGAAGTTTTCTAATGAGTCTTTTTTTTTTTTTTGCAATGGAAGCTCAAAACCTTATTTCATCTAAAAGAGAAATGGTTATGGAGGCCTTAATTTTTCTTCCCTATAGAATATTATCGTTATTCTTCTAATGCTTGCATATGGTATTATGGCTAATTTTATGAATGAATATTTGAATATTGAAAAAGCCACCTTTTACAAAATCTAAAATTATTTATTAAAGTAATAGTTTCAATTTATTTTGGATGGTAGCACTAAAGGAAATTCAACCAAGATGATATTACTAAATTGCTAGCTTCTGGCAGTGAAAAGTATGAATTTTTAAGTATGTTAAAAACATTATTCAATTCACTTGAAATAAAAGAACATGAGAGTGATTACAGATATCTTAAAAGGAACTGATAACTTTTATTTAATTTTATTTACAGTAAATTCTATGCCCAATATTTATAGAAGTATATTCTATCTAAAAGTTTTTATATTACACATCATCTATGTTATATATAAATCATTAATATCGAACTATATAAGAACATATTTGATAATACAATTATTTTTAAATATTATTAATTTAATTTATTATTATTTACAAACTATTAACTACGAAAAGAGAGGGTATAATGGAATCATAGCGAAAAGACTTGTCTGGAGTATAATGGGAGAAAAAAGAGACAATAGAAAATAACATATTACTTAGCAAAAGAAAATTAAACTAATATTCTTCCAGAGCCGCTTCTAAGCGGTCGGTCTGATTTTGAAGAAATAACAGCCATCCACATAGAAGTTGCCACCTCAAAAATCACACCATAATCAAGCTAGACTCATGCACATGTGATAGGAAATGATTCACACTTCAACGGACAGAACTTCACTTTACTTCAGCATAGCCCGACCTCGACCCCGACCCTGTGTGTCCAGAACCAAAGCTGAGCATACATCCATCACCAGCATCCACTACCAATAGTCAACCACCTCCAGTCCGTCATTGTCCTTCTTGGTCGATTTCGTCCAGACCGATTACTCCAGATTTCACCCAAGCCATGCCGATTTCTTCAAATATTTTGGTCATTTTCGTCGCCCACTACACAAGCGCAATCCACCACCATTGGTCCATCTGTCGTCCACCATAGTTGGTCACCAATAGTGTTCATGGTTGACTCCAGTGGCCTTGGTGTTGCCGTCTTCCAAGCTCTCTTCCTATTTCCATCTTTGTCTCCAAGCTCTCAAGTCCATCTCTTTGCAGCTCCACCAAGCTTGCCGCCGTCTCTTTGCCTCTGGCTTTCTTAGACTCGTACACACCATTTTAAATACATAAGAGATCAGAAAAAGAAGTTCATTGGAGAGATGGGAGGGAAGTCATCTTCATCATTCTCAGTCTGCAACATAAAACCTTAATCTTTTTCTTATTCTTTTTTTTTTTTTTGTCCTTTTGATTTGGTAAGCAACTCACAGAAGCTAAGGGGCTTGAACCCATGACCACACTAGCCACTCTATTAAACTTTTCCAGGTTGGAGGTACAGTAAACCATGGGACCAAGCTAGTCCGCATCACAAAGATGACGTTAAATCCATCACAGGCCTAGTTGTCCCTCCACTTTTAGTTATACAAAAATATATTAATTGCTTCAAAGAGAAGTAGTAGATCCTCGCTCTTATAGCTCCTTAAACCTCCCCAAACTTCTACTACAACTACCACTGAACTCTCCAATATATCTGCCCAAGCCGTGGTCATTGGTTAATAAAAAAAGCCCAGAATCAGAGGGTTACGAGCTGTGAAGGAGTGGATTTTTGAAGGGGTTTTGTAACAATTCGAAGGGGCTACGAAGGGGTTGGTGTCGATTCGAAGGTGGGCAAAGGGGAGGGGCTGTCTCTTGCGAAAGGGAAGGGCCTGCGAAGAGGTTGTGTCTCTTTTACAATAGCCGAGTATTCCATGTAGTGCTAGTTCACAATAATTGTGGTGGAATGTCTAGGTGTCCCTCCACTATTGGCAGGCTGTTATATAAGGATGCTTGGACGGACTGGATTGTAGGAATTCTCATATTCTTCAAAAACACAAAATGCTATTTATAAGTTTTTGTCTCGAGTAAAAAGACTTGCTTCCATAATGGTTGATTTGTCCCGAGAGAGAGAAACTAGTCCCAGCCATGTAGTACCCATTAGTAGGGTCTGAGTTCTTGACTCTCTTCTCCCTCTGGAATGTCTTGAATTTGGGATTCCGGCACCATAAATCCCACGACTCAGAGCTAACGACAGAGACGATCTACAAGTATTTGTTGACTTGGTCGTCGACAGCGAAAACGGACCCCACCAAGTTGTCAAATGGGTTGAGCACAAATTCTTCTCCTTCTTGCCCGTCTAGAAAATCAAGAACCCAAGAATCAAAGCCACAATTAATCCGGTTACTCCACCAGCAACAACAAAAATGGCCTTTCTTCTACTATTCTTCGAGTTCGTCAAGTGTTTTGGGGGCTCAATTGTCGAAGGAGTCACTAGAAGTGGGTCAGGGTTGGGTCTGGCGAGATTGTCGTTGGAAGGGTCGCTTACTTTGAAGATTTCGATGTCGTTCATGATTGCATCTTGGTAAGAAGTCATCCACCTCCGCGGTTCTGCTCTTATAGCAATGTAGAGGTTCACCTTCTTGTCTCTTTCTTTAGTGAACATTGAAACGACATAGTTTTTAGATATGGGCACACCATTTTCACTACTCCATAGAATCACGTCGGCATCTTTCTCAACTGTTTGATTTGCTATGAAAATACATAACTTTTTGTCGGACATCTGGACAATCTCTGGCTGAAACTCGCAAAAGTGTAGCCTTAGGAAATAATAAAAACTAGAATCAACGGGGAATTCCTAGGTCAGATTGTAGCTCAAGTTGATATCCTTGTCGTTCCCCAGAGTTCGGGCAGTCCGATAGACATATTTCGGTGCAGCTTATGCAGGTACTGTAGTAAAGCTTAGATTGAGGGTGTTGTTGAGAGGTAGAAAAAGTTCGCGATATTCTTTAAAGTATTTGTTGTCTTGTCTCCAACTCCAAAACATTCCGATGTCTTCGGTTTGTGAGATGGAGTGCCCTCCAGCATTGAATCTGTATACTGTCTCAAGAGCAGCGTTGTTCTTGATGCTGTACAGGTTGTGCTGGCCGATAAAATAAAATCTTTGATCGTCCACTCGAGTGTAATAGAGATTTGGAGGCATCGATAAGATTTCGATTCCATTGATAAAAGTATAGGAATCAGAAACGGTCGGAGATGGAGTGAAAGTTATGTTCAACCTCTGATCCTCCTCAATGTTGACACAATGTTCTCTAAATATGGTATCGCCCCGGATCCCCATTAGCATCTGCTGTGAGTGAAGTGTTGAAGTTGCTAAGAAGAGTAAAAGGACCAGCTTTGATGGAGAAGAGGGCTTAAGAGCGATCAGAGTCGGAGTATGAAGCTGGGTAAAAGTAGAGTCGAATGAACTTTTGGTTGGTAGAGATGAAGAAATCGTACGTGAGCGTGGAGAGAGAGATGTGAGTTGTGGCAAAGGGCACTTGGGCAGTTGTTGGGGATTGTCTAGCAGCGATACAGGCGAGAGATGCGTGGTTGTTCAGCGATTGTTCAAGAGGGAGGAATTTTGAATTCACGTCTCCAATCCAGGTCCGACCATCAAAGGCAGTTGAATTGCCAGAAGAGCCACAATTGAGAAGAATTTGGTAGATGGGTGTGTAAGGAGATGACGTTTCAACAGAGACTGTGCAGATAAGGTGGTGCACCAGGAAGAAGAAGACAAGGTAGAGAGGTGTAAAAGGAGGTAGGAGGAGGGAATTCCACATCGAGGCAGAGAGAAGCAAGTGAGAAGATCAGGTAACAGAAATGAGTTTTTCCTCTCTCCGTTTTGTGTGTGTAGGGGAAGAATGCCAAATGAGGGTTATCATAACAAGGGGTCAATACTTGCAAAGTTTGACGTAAAAGGCTTTAAAAAATTATGAACACAGAAGACTTTACGCATTAATATCTAGACCCTGCACTGAAGTAATTTGCAGTTCATAATTGAGACATGGAAGCCAAGCAACTTGTCCTGCATCTTCGAAGGAAAGGGACCCTTTAACCTTTGTTGTGTGGTGTAGGCCATTATTTGGGTATTTATCTTCATCCAAGAATACAAGTTCACATTTGTGAATGTTCAATCCAAGCATGGTTTTTCAATAAGGTGAAACTATTTTCACTGGCCTTCAAGCAGGGGTGGGCATTTCCTCTCAAAGTCGACCTCAAATATCTTTTCAATGTTTTTTTAATATATATTTTCTTTAAATTTTCAACTTCATACGAAAAATATTTTAAATCCAAAAAATTAAAAATTAATATTGCGTTCTTTAAAATTTGTTTAATATATAATAGATATATACTAATTCTTCTAATTCGTAAGACCCACACCGATTACATGTCTGCGTCAAGCAACAACACAACAATCTATCATAATTACATATGGACAAGATACATGTACTAAACTAGGCAATGAAGGACTACAAATTTAATATCCAGTCAAGAGAATCCAAAACAAGTGCTCCATGCCCAGCAATCCTTTGCCACTGAAATGTTATAGGGGCTAGACCATTCTTTCACCTCCACGATGATTTAAGAGACTGCTCCAATTAAGGTGCCTGCACATGAAGAACTCTTTTCATAGGTGATTTGTTGGGAGCAAACACATTAGTATTAGCTTCCCTGAGAGTCACAAGTACCTCTGGGTGATTTGAGTTGGGATGGATGAAACAAAGATACCTATATATATGTATGTATGTATATATGCATTAACCTTATTTTACTCTCTTCTATCTTCTCATAGAGATGGTATCTTTGTTCTCTGGATCAATGATTTATTACTGGTTTCATCGTGATTTCAAGGGAAAAGTTCTGTGTCTATTTGGAATTGTGTTGTTTTTCCTTAGATTGCTTTTTGCGTTTTTCCCTATTATGCTTCCCAGTTTGGAATTTATAACTCCAAATCCAATTTGGAAGTGAATTTGTTGAAGTTGATAGCAAGAAAAAAAAATATTTGATGCAGTGAAAAGAAGCAGGGATTAAGGAATTAGAGTTATTAGAGAAGGCGGCAACAAAAACAGACCATACAAACCTCATATTCCGATTTCAGTTCAGGAAAATAATGGATGGCACATGCTGGACTTTGAAGAAATCCTCTCCTTCAAGTCTAAGCTTGAATGTCCTTGGCATCCAACGTATCTCCAGTTCCTGAAGTGTAGAGACAGACCTTAATCCATCTGGAACCATCTTCAACTTGATGCAGTTTGAAATCTTCAAATGGCGAAGACTGGGCATGGCACCTGACTCAACTGTCCACTCCTCCAAATTGAGCAAACCATGAAGGAGTAAAGATTCTAGTTTAGGAAAACCATTTTCCAAGCAAACCATCTGCTTCCCTACAAAAACTTCCCATCCACTTAAGACCCTCAAGTTAGGCAGCTTCCCCAGTGTTGGCATTACGTCTTCCACTAGGCTGGATCCCCACAAAGTTAACTTGGCGAGGTTCCGAAGAAATTCGTGACAATCTGGTAGCTTCTCTATCCGTCCTTCCAAGTGCAGCTTCCAAAGACGAGGACATCCTTGCACTACTTCTTGTATATCTATTACCTTATGAGGGAATGAAAGCAATCCAGCCTTCATAGACAAGGACTGAAGGTTACGTAACTTTTTGTTGGGGTGATTGATGATTGCCCCGAACTCGTGGAAGTGTCTCGAGTCATTCAGCACCAAATTTCTAAGATAGGTCAAACTAAGAAGATCTCTTAGGTCACATTTGTTTGCGGGAAGGTTTACTAGTGTCTGCAAGTTTCTCGAATTTGTCAGTTGCAGTTTATCATCAGTTGAATTGTCACACCACTTGGGAAGATAAAGATGTCTCGTTCCATCTTCCATATAGCATCCGGTAATTCTACAGTTGATTCCCAACCCAGATCGTCGATAGTTCCTAGATTCAAGGTCTCTAAGCATACTAGATTGCCTATGGAAGAAGGCAACTTCCTCATACCAGTTTTCTTTAAGCTCAAGTACCTCAAATGAACCAATCTTCCTATTTCCTCAGGTAACACTACATCCAGTAACTGTATTCCTTCTACATCCAAAACTCTAAGTAATTTGAAGTACTCAAACATGAATTCGATTTGCTGGTTATTTTTATTGAACTATAAAACAGACCTGATGGGATTCTTTTTGTAGTTTTCTGGGAGAAAACTTCCAGAAAAGATGGCAAGTCTTCGAATCCTACCAGTTGAACGCACCCTCCGTACGCTGTGTGAAGAAAGGGGATCTGTCTCATGTCCACTACCAATATGGAGAAAATTTTCCTGCTTTGCTTTTGACAAACATAGGTCGCGCATAAGATCATGGAGGCGGCAGGATTTAATCCTTCCACTCGCTCCAATTACACCCACTTCAACAATGCATCTATTTATCAAGTCAATTAAGTACAGTTCTGCAATATCTTCCAGCATTTCATCTCCCACTCCTTCAAACTCTGGTGAAACAAAGGCTTCCTCCACCCATAGCCGAACCAATTTCTTTGTGGGTATATCAAAGTCCTCTGGGAAATGGCTCAAATAGATAAAACAGAGCTTTAATTGGGAAGGCAAATCCTTGTAACTTAAAGCCAACACGTCGTGAATTGTTGTTTTTTGTCCTTGGCCACCGCCTCTCCCTAAGTATGATTTAATATTTTTGTGCACAATCTCCCACCCGTTCAAAGTTTCTTTAGTTGCCAAAAGTCCCCCAAGCACAATGATTACCAATGGTAAGCCACCACACCTTGCCACCATATCTTTTCCTAACCTCTCCTTGTCTCTGCAAATGCTGAAGTCTGCATGACACGATGACAAGAACAATGAGTCCAGCAATAAATTCATTGAGTTTCCATTAGACTACTAATTTTTTAACGGGTAGAAGCACAAGAAGAGCATTTAAAAGATGTTGAGGGTTATTCTACCCTCCAACCAAGCGTGCAATCTCGCTTGATGAAGTCCTACACTTATAGAGAGAGCTTTCAAGGGCCAGCTAGCATTTAAAGTTTTGTTCAGCTGTAAACAACACTTAGAATAACCCCGTAGCACCAACTGCCATAGCTTTCCTTTTACGCATTTTGATGCTCTCCGTATCATCAAGTTGACCATTTTTGGTATTATTTTGACTATTTTAGTATCCCCTGTGATTATACTTGTATGAGAATGTTTATGAGATAGTCTTATTAATTAGATTTTTGTTAATGTAAGTTTGTTTTATTACATGCTTGGATGAAGATTAAGAATTTTGCCAAAAAACCGAAAATGTGTGTTTTCTACTTAAATATATAGTCGGATGAGTACAAACCTGTATCTCTTCTGGGAAATGCCTTTTTCTGAAACAACTTCCAACTCTGTTCGCCATTTAAACACTCTGGGTTATGTAAACCTCCGGGATCAATATGCAATGCTAGTTCTCTATTGAGAGTTGTTACTAACATTTTGCTGCCCACTTTTCCAGATGGGAAGCCAGGACGCAGTGAATCCCAATCGTCGGTCTTCCAAATATCGTCGAGGATCACCAAACATCTCTTCTCCTGCAGAACCTCATAAAACTTCTTTGCTAGCTCTTCATCTTTCATTTGTGAGATCTGATCCCTCGTCTTTGGATGGAGAGGTAAGTTTGATTAAAGTTCCTTCCCAAACATCTCTGAATTTGCATTGTTGAGAGATATAAGCCCAAGCGAAACCTTCAAAATGACGCATAATAGTTCTGTGATGATAAACTTCCTTGGCAAGAGTGGTCTTGCCTTGTCCACCCTTCCCCCAGATGGAGACAACTTGACAGTTCTTTTCTTTGTTTACTAGTTGTTCAACTACTTGTACTATGTTTTTATCTAACCCCACGATGTACTCTTCAACAACATGGGAATAAGACCATCTCAACTGTCTTTGCCTCTCGAAATCTGAACTCGAGCTTTCATTTCTTACAGCACTCGTTACTCCATAGGTTTGTAGGCTTCTAGTGAGGTCGGAGATTGTAGCTTTAATGGCTTTGATCTTGGAGCCCAGTTTGTGAAGTTTTCTGCCTTTGTCGAAAGCAGGAACGAACCTTTTGAGTGAATTTTCCGATCTCTTCTTGGAGTAGGATATTTCAAGGGCAAAAGTTTCTATGGCGTCCTCAGCATCGTAAGCAGCGTCCCGAATCTCAGAAACCCAATTTCGTACCCTCTCGTCTTCGTTCTGTCTATTATCGGTCCCATCCACTTAAGACCCTCAAGTTAGGCAGCTTCCCCAGTGTTGGCATTACGTCTTCCACTAGGCTGGATCCCCACAAAGTTAACTTGGCGAGGTTCCGAGGAAATTCGTGACAATCTGGTAGCTTCTCTATCCGTCCTTCCAAGTGCAGCTTCCAAAGACGAGGACATCCTTGCACTACTTGTTGTATATCTATTACCTTATGAGGGAATGAAAGCAATCCAGCCTTCATGGACAAGGACTGAAGGTTACGTAACTTTTTGTTGGGGTGATTGATGATTGCCCCGAACTCGTGGAAGTGTCTCGAGTCATTCAGCACCAATTTTTTTTTCCCTATTATGCTTCCCAGTTTGGAATTTATAACTCCAAATCCAATTTGGAAGTGAATTTGTTGAAGTTGATAGCAAGAAAAAAAAATATTTGATGCAGTGAAAAGAAGCAGGGATTAAGGAATTAGAGTTATTAGAGAAGGCGGCAACAAAAACAGACCATACAAACCTCATATTCCGATTTCAGTTCAGGAAAATAATGGATGGCACATGCTGGACTTTGAAGAAATCCTCTCCTTCAAGTCTAAGCTTGAATGTCCTTGGCATCCAACGTATCTCCAGTTCCTGAAGTGTAGAGATAGACCTTAATCCATCTGGAACCATCTTCAACTTGATGCAGTTTGAAATCTTCAAATGGCGAAGACTGGGCATGGCACCTGACTCAACTGTCCACTCCTCCAAATTGAGCAAACCATGAAGGAGTAAACATTCTAATTTAGGAAAACCATTTTCCAAGCAAACCATCTGCTTCCCTACAAAAACTGAAAAGCCCAAAGTACCCCTGTAAAACCACGAAATTGTCTACCAATTTCCTTGAATAAATTGATTAGATCTCAATATCTAGAATTAATAAATTAATCAAAATACTCAAAGAGAATAAACAAATTTGTAAGACACAACGATTGGTTACGTAGAGAAACCCTTTAAAGAACTCTTTAAAGGTAAAACCCTACGGGGCAGCCAAACCCAGGAAAGTCAATCTTATTATTTGAAGAACAATTACAAGCAATCATCAATTTCAAAACCTTTGCAATTCGACTATTTTACTTGCCAAGACAAACAACCCGTTTGTCTTCTACCGCAGTAGCAGCTAGAACCTCTGGCGATCTTCAAATGTTGCCTTTCCTCCTAGAACTCTAGGGGCTGAATTCCAATCACACGATCCTCCAACACCGGAGCACGATCACACTTAAAGAGAGATGAAAAACCCCATGAAAATTCTCAAATGAATTTTCTCACACATATGCTCTGAATAACCACTCTGAAATTCGTGGCTCTCTGATCTCTAAGAAGATACAAAACCGAATCCCTTTAAATAGAAAGTCTGGAAAGAGTTCTAGTCGCAGTAGGACTCTGCTGACGGTTAGCAACAGACGCGAAAACACGTACCGACGGACTGCTAACATTTCGTGATAACTTCTTCTGTTATAGACTAAACTCTATTCAGATTTCTTCTCGATAAGTGCAAAACTATCAGAACTCGATTTTGACTTCAGTGACTTATCTAAACAGCTCCTAAAACCTCTAGATAGACTCAGCATTGTTTAGATACAAATCAATACTTATTTTACATTCATCCAAATTTAATCAAATAATGATAAGATAAATCTTATCATTTGGTCATCTAATCCTAGTCAATTTTTGCCTTTACAATCTTCCCCTTTGGCAGAGTGGTGACAAAACCAACTGGATGAATGTCTTGCATATACAATCTTCCCTTTGGCGGATCGGTCACAAAACCAACTTGATGAATGTAGTGTGTACCTAAGACAAAAAACAACCAGCAGACCAAGATCTCGTGAAAAATATCTTAATACAGTAATGATAAGAAATGACATAGAACATTCCTTGAAACTAGTCCCAATAATAATCAAAGGTTAGATGTAATGTAAACCTACAAAAAGAAAGTGTTCTAGTCATCATCAATAACCATGTTCAATACTTAGTTCTCCCCCTCAATATTCTGCTGCTCCCTTTTTATTTTCAGCAAATTCATTAAACTCCCACTTACTCAAACTCCCCCTAAGTTTCACAATATCAAGATATTCCAATTTGTTTATCTCCCCATTTTTGTCACTAATCTGACAAGACACAAAAGAGAATAAATATCACTAATCTCCCCCTTTTTTATTTTTTTATATAAAGCAATAGGGCAAGTATCATGCCTAAATGCATCTTGGTTCAAACATAGTGTAACTCACAAAACAAATTCAATAAAGTACACCATTTTATTTGCAACAATCACTATGGATGTTCACTCCTCATAGGATCATCAATGTCAAAGTTCATGTGAGTGTGTGAGTGAGTATACTTATAACATAGCATTTTTATGAACTCCTTTCTTCAATATATTTTTTTTTATACCTTTATTCATGAAAGATTGCTTCTTATAGATGCTCACAAGAGTTTGTTGCTTCACCTTAAAAGTCAAACTTTATGCTAGGGCCTAGATACATGAGCATCTCCTCTAAACACTAGTTTGCACAATCCCTTTTTTATGTCCATTTTTATTGCTCATCTTTTTCCACAATGATTAGAGTAACGATTCTTTCTATAAGGACTTAAGGAGATAGATCCGTGTAGGGTGTTTGTCTTTTTCTGCAATGAATTAATACCGACTTTTTCTATATGGATCAACTCTTTGTGTTTGGCAAGAGGAGAGCTCTTTATTAATGTACTAGGTTCAACTAGTATTAGTCAATTCAAGGTATGAACTCTCTCTTTGATGAGCATCTCATTAAATGATGTGGACTTTAATTATAAAAAAAAACATACATATAAGTTTCTTACTGTGCATTGAAAATGAACTTTGCCAAGATAATCCATAGGGTTAGTATGCACAAAGTAAATCGAACAAAATAAAGAGATGCATAAATTCAAAATTTTATTAAGTGAGAACATAAATGTTCAAATTTTGACATATCAAGCATACACTTTTCTTAAAGAAAAGCTTTAAGCCAAACTAGAAAAAAAATTTTATATTATATTTTTCTTATTTAAAGTTGAAAAACAAAACCATAAAAGCAAAACAGAAAAATAAAATACATGTTCTAGACTAATGCAATAATATAAAGAATGCAAGAACATGCAAGTAGTCCTATCAATTAATGTGACATGGTATCTTCTTTGACCACCCACTTTGCTTTAAATTTTGGCCTATTCTTTTTATCAACATCACTTTGTATGTTTTTTTCTTTATTTTGAAAACAAAAATCTGCTAGTTCACCAAGTTTGAGACTTAAAAAATTGATTTGTTGACTCATATCACAAACTTGATTCTCTAGACTCTTTCCTCTACTTTGTGTATTTCTTTCACCATTCATTTTTTGCACTTTATTCAATTTAAAGCAATTTGGTCTTATATGACCAAAAACACCACAATAATGACAAGTAGGAATATACTTACCTTTGGATTTACCTTGGTTGAGCTTCTTTGTCATTGATCTATCATGTGAGGCTCTTGGAATATGAGTTTCAGATTCGGTTTTCTTTGGAGCTTCCTCATCTTGACTTCCTTTAACAAAAATGATATCTTTTGATGAAGTGGCAGCGGATGATGAGCCTTTAAATTTCATATCTTGAGAAGTCATATACCCCAAACCCGTGCGATCATGACTAGATTTTTGAACACTCAACATCTCTTCTAACTTTTGTGTTGCTGTTTTTTCTTGGCACTCCTTAAACTTTTGCAACTCTTTTTCTAGTGCAGCTTTTTGATCTTTTAATATTGAAACTTCAACACCAGAATTTTTTAGTGCTTCTGAGATATTATTTTTCTCACCTTCTACAGCAGTGAGTCTATTGTACAGCTTCTTGTTGAGTTTCTTTAATTTGACTACTTCTTCACACACGTCATTATATGCTTCTTGTATGCTAAAATCCTGATCAGCTTCAACAAGTGCTACATCCGAATCACTAAAGGCACATTCACTTTCAGCTTTTGTTAGTTCAATATCAGAAAAATCATTAACAACAGTAGGAAAAGCTACAAAAAAATTGTCATCTTCAGATGATATACTTGAAATTTCAGATTCTGAACTGTCACTAAGTGTGACATTCAATGCTTTTCCTTTATTTTTTTTGAAATTTGGACATTCAATTCTTATGTGACCATAACTACAGCATTCATAGCACTTTACTTTATCATTATTATCAGATTTTTCTTTTTTCCATTTTTCAAAATAATTTTTCTTTGCAGAAAATTCTTTACCCCTTTTTTTCTTTTCACTAGACTTTTTATTAAACATGAATTTTCTGAACTTTCTTACTATGAGATCTATATCCTCATTGTTAGAATTTTCTTCATCAGAAAAATCATCTTGATCCTCTTTTATTGTTTTGAGAGCAATGGACATACCTTTCCTTGTTTGAGGAAGTGAGGATTCATACGTTTGTAAGGAACCGACCAGCTCTTCAACTTTTATTGTATCCAAATCCTTACTTTCTTCAATGGCAGTAACCTTAGGCCGAAATCTTTCCGGTAGAGATCTCAAAATTTTTCTCACGATCCTTGAATCCTCTACCTTCTCACCGAGATTAAACCTGGAATTCACAATATCATTTAGTTTAGCATAAAAATTATTAAAACTTTCATCTTCCAACATTTTAACCTCTTCAAATTTTGAGGTTAGCATTTGTAATTTCGAATTTTTTACTATTCTTGTGCCTTCATGTGTAACCTCAAAAATATCCCAAGCTTCTTTAGCAATCTCACACATGGAGATTCTTTTAAATTCTTCAGGGGATACCGCCATGAAAATAGCGTTAAGTCCTTTGCTATTCAAATTGCAATTGCTGATTTCATCTTTTGTCCAAGCATCTATAGATGTCTCGGGTTTAGTCCATCCTCGTTCAACCAAATGCCATACACGTTCATCCAAAGACTTGAGAAAAGCCCTCATACGAACTTTCCAATAAGCATAGTTTTCCCCATCGAAGTATGGTGGAACGTATAATGACGTCGACATGATCTACAAGGGCACGGATCACACTCGAATGAGTGAACCACGCTCTGATGCCAATTGAAAAGCCCAAAGTACCCCTGTAAAACTACGAAATTGTCTACCAATTTCCTTGAACAAATTGATTAGATCTCAATATCTAGAATTAATAAATTAATCAAAATACTCAAAGAGAATAAACAAATTTGTAAGACACAACGATTGGTTACGAAGGGAAACCCTTTAAAGAACTCTTTAAAGGTAAAACCCTACGGGGCAGCCAAACCCAAGAAAGTCAATCTTATTATTTGAAGAACAATTGCAAGCAATCATCAATTACAAAACCTTTACAATTTGACTATTTTCCTTGCCAAGACAAACGACCCGTTTGTCTTCTACCGCAGTAGCAGCCAGAACCTCTGGCGATCTTCAAATGTTGCCTTTCCTCCTATAACTCTAGGGACTGAATTCCAATCACACGATCCTCCAACACCGGAGCACGATCACACTTAAAGAGAGATGAAAAACCCTATGAAAATTCTCAAATGAATTTTCTCACACATATGCTCTGAATAACCACTCTGAAATTCGTGACTCTCTGATCTCTAAGAAGATACAAAACCGAATCCCTTTAAATAGAAAGTCTGGAAACAGTTCTAGTTGCAGTAGGACTATGCTGACGGTTAGCAACAGATGCGAAAACGCGTACCGACGGACTGCTAACATTTCGTGATAACTTCTTCTGTTATAGACTAAACTCTGTTCAGATTTCTTCTCGATAAGTGCAAAACTATCAGAACTTGATTTTGACTTCAGTGACTTATCTAAACAGCTCCAAAAACCTCTAGATAGACTCAGCATTGTTTAGATACAAATCAATACTTATTTTACATTCATCCAAATTTAATCAAATAATGATAAGATAAACCTTATCATTTAGTCATCTAATCCTAGCCAATTTTTGCCTTTACAAAAACTTCCCATCCACTTAAGACCCTCAAGTTAGGCAGCTTCCCCAGTGTTGGCATTACGTCTTCCACTAGGCTGGATCCCCACAAAGTTAACTTGGCGAGGTTCCGAAGAAATTCATGACAATCTGGTAGCTTCTCTATCCGTCCTTCCAAGTGCAGCTTCCAAAGACGAGGACATCCTTGCACTATGACTCACTCAAAAATAAGTAGCACTAATGCTCTCCCAAGTGCAGGAGGATGTCGTGTAATAATAAGGAATAAATTCCGAGATCGTCTCCTCAGGGAAAGTTACTCAAAAATTAAACTCGTTGAAAAAGTGTGAAAAACTTCACAAAGAGAAAAGAAACAGATGGTATGTGCAATGAATGGAAAGGTTACTAGTCATAAACTAGATTCATGTTTTTAGATTTTTGATTGTCGGATTAGAATGTAAATGACTAATAGATTAAATTCAGAAATTAATAAAACTAAATTAAGAATTTAAACTAGATTAGAAAGTAATTGACAAACATGCACTAAATATTGAAAAGCCCNGATGTCTCAATTGTTCCATCTTCCATATAGCATCCGGTAATTCTACAGTTGATTCCCAACCCAGATCGTCGATAGTTTCTAGATTCAAGGTCTCTAAGCATACTAGATTGCCTATGGAAGAAGGCAACTTCCTCGTACCAGTTTTCTTTAAGCTCAAGTACCTCAAATGAACCAATCTTCCTATTTCCTCAGGTAACACTTACATCCAGTAACTGTATTCCTTCTACATCCAAAACTCTTAAGTAATTTGAAGTACTCAAACATGAATTCGATTTGCTGGTTATTTTTATTAAACTATAAAACAGACCTGATGGGATTCTTTTTGTAGTTTTCTGGGAGAAAACTTCCAGAAAAGATGGCAAGTCTTCGAATCCTGCCAGTTGAACGCACCCTCCGTACGCTGTGTGAAGAAAGGGGATCTGTCTCATGTCCACTACCAATATGGAGAAAAATTTCCTGCTTTGCTTTTGACAAACATAGGTCGCGCATAAGATCATGGAGGCGGCAGGATTTAATCCTTCCACTCGCTCCAATTACACCCACTTCAACAATGCATCTATTTATCAAGTCAATTAAGTACAGTTCTGCAATATCTTCCAGCATTTCATCTCCCACTCCTTCAAACTCTGGTGAAACAAAGGCTTCCTCCACCCATAGCCGAACCAATTTCTTTGTGGGTATATCAAAGTCCTCTGGGAAATGGCTCAAATAGATAAAACAGAGCTTTAATTGGGAAGGCAAATCCTTGTAACTTAAAGCCAACACGTCGTGAATTGTTGTTTTTTGTCCTTGGCCANGAAAACATAAGATAAACATTGCTCCACGTAAACTGCAGAAAATGCAAATAAAAATGAAGTGCTGCCGAATGAAATAAAATGAAACTAAAGTTGCCGAATGAAATAAAATGAGACTGAAGTGAAATTTGAACTCTAAAACTTAAATGAGATAAAATAACAGAAACAAGCAAATAAAAATACTCAACCCAACGAAAAAAAAACAGCCTGAACAAAAAGAAAAAAAAAACTGAAAACTCAAAACTAAGGAAAGTTTTTCGTCCATTCAAGCGTAGCGGAAGACCCACTGAACGTAAACTCTCTACGTAAATTTTTTCTGGTTTTTTTTTTTTTTCAACCCGTAAGCTTTGTCCTCTGTTTTTTTACTGCAGTCCGTTCAAATGCAGAGTAAGTTCTTGGTCTGAAACGCCAAACAAAATAAAACATAAGCAAAAAAATGAAAACAATTCTATCTTGCGTCTAAACCAACAACTGAAAGGAAAAAAATGAATTCAAACCACTTAGTTTAGGTATGGAAAGCAACAACAAAACAAATTGAATGCAGAAAAATAAAACAAGTGCTGCTCTTTTTCAAGTATGAAATGAAAACAGAAAAAAAAAACTAAACCAATGTAAACTCAAGTATGAAATGAAAAAAACTTCTGCTGCAACTTCAAGTGCAGAGTAAAATTTTGTGTGTGTCCGTTTTCTCCCCCTTCTAAGCTTCCAGCCCCTTAGTTTTATAGGTCAGCTTGTGTGTTTTCTGTCCTCTCATTTTCTGTCCGTGATTTATGCATGTTTTCGGTGCATGAATTCCAGCCGTGATGCTTGTTTTCTGCATCTGTTTTTCTGCATCATTTTTCTGCATTTTGCCGTGTGCTGCATGTGCTGTGGGCTCCAGCATGTGTGATTTTCTATTTTCTGCTTTAAGTGTGATGAGAGCTGCTGCACGTGAGATGCCATGGTTGCTGTCAACTTCCGTGATTTTCTGCTTCATTTTTCTGCATGCTTTTCTTTGTTCTCTGCATCCGTGAATGATGCTTGCATGTGTTTTTGCAACTTTCTGCAGCAAGTGCCGTGAGATACTTTGCATGTGTGAGCTTGAGGTGCCGTGAGTTAATTTTCTTTTTCTGCCGTAAGTCCAAGTTTTCTGCTTTGCTTTACTGCATGTGTGCTGCCGTGGGTTGATTTCTTCTGCCCAAATCAGTTTCTGCATCATTCAAAACATCCACCAACTTTTCTTCTCAAGTCCCCCACGTCTCNNNAGTACAAACCTGTATCTCTTCTGGGAAATGCCTTTTTCTGAAACAACTTCCAACTCTGTTCGCCATTTAAACACTCTGGGTTATGTAAACCTCCGGGATCAATATGCAATGCTAGTTCTCTATTGCGAGTTGTTACTAACATTTTGCTGCCCACTTTTCCAGATGGGAAGCCAGGACGCAGTGAATCCCAATTGTCGGTCTTCCAAATATCGTCGAGGATCACCAAACATCTCTTCTCCTGCAGAACCTCATAAAACTTCTTTGCTAGCTCTTCATCTTTCATTTGTGAGATCTCATCCCTCGTCTTTGGATGGAGAGGTAAGTTTGATTAAAGTTCCTTCCCAAACATCTCTGAATTTGCATTGTTGAGAGATATAAGCCCAAGCGAAACCTTCAAAATGACGCCTAATAGTTCTGTGATGATAAACTTCCTTGGCAAGAGTGGTCTTGCCTCGTCCACCCTTCCCCCAGATGGAGACAACTTGACAGTTCTTTTCTTTGTTTACTAGTTGTTCAACTACTTGTACTATGTTTTTATCTAACCCCACGATGTACTCTTCAACAACACGGGAATAAGACCACCTCAACTGTCTTTGCCTCTCGAAATCTGAACTCGGGCTTTCATTTCTTACAGCACTCGTTACTCCATAGGTTTGTAGGCTTCTAGTGAGGTCGGAGATTGTAACTTTAATGGCTTTGATCTTGGAGCCCAGTTTGTGAAGTTTTCTGCCTTTGTCGAAAGCAGGAACGAACCTTTTGAGTGAATTTTCCGATCTCTTCTTGGAGTAGGATATTTCAAGGGCAAAAGTCTCTATGGCGTCCTCAGCATCGTAAGCAGCGTCCCGAATCTCAGAAACCCAATTTCGTACCCTCTCGTCTTCGTTCTGTCTATTAACGGCGTCTTTCAAGAAGCATTGCATCCTCTTTAATTCTATTTGCAACTGCCTTACTTCATCTTCCACACCTTCTAAAATCGCGGCTTCTTCAATTAGAAGGTCGCCGAGCTTTTCTACAACGAAGGACACCACAGACTCTGCCATGGTATGCGCGGCCAAGCTCTAGAAACTAATGGAAGTTTAGAACTTGTTTGTGGCCTGCACAATTGTTATCCATGTTTGCCTTCTCTTTGCTCGGGCAATTACCATTACATTGTTGGCCCATCTGTTTTATTTATGACTTTATGACCTCTTAAGGGGGCTGATTTGTATTTGGAAAATTCTAAATGCAACCGGGGTTTATCCTGTTTGCGGCCTCGGCGCCTACGTGGCATAAAAAAAAGCGATGCCATTTCATGTTGGCTCAAATGGTAAAATCTCTCCTCTCCCGTCCCTTGCATTCCTCTGTCTTCGACATTCAAACTCTTCTCTCATCCCTCTCTTCTCCACGTAACCGTAATCGCCCAAATCCAAAAATCCTCTTCCCCAGAATCCTTCTGGTTCTCTCATCTGTTTTCTTCGATCATCCCTATCTGTTTCATCATGTGTGCTGACTTTCTCTCATCCCTCTCTTCCAATCACTCTTCTCCACGACCCCACAAACCCTAACCCTAATATCTCCGTCGTCCTCTCTCTCCCCCGAACCTCCATTTTTGAAGTCGTCACCTCTGTTCTTCTTTGTCACAGTTTTCATTTTCGTGGTCCAAGACTAACAAGGTACGTGGTCCAAGACTAACAAGGTAGTGCATCTCTCTCTTCTCTCTCTCTGTTAATCTTGTGAGGTTCTTCTATGTAGGTTTTCTTCAATTTAGTGTTGTCATGATTATTTGTGGGTGCGTGGGTTTCTGGTGGGTACAATTTGGTTGTGGGTGCGTGGGTTTCGATTTAGTGTTGTCATGATTTTGGGTGGGTTATTATTTGTGGGTGCGTGGGTTTTTATTGGGGGGGCTGTTATTATCATATTGGATTGGTTGGGTTACTGATGAATGCTTGTGCGTTTATGATTGGTTGGGGGGTTGTTACTATCTTTTCTGGGTTTTGTTCGAGGGTGGTTTGGCATTGTCCTAATGAACTGTGTTTACTTTGATTAATGTTTTTGGTTGCTTGGATTGACTATGACATTGTTTTATATCATATTGGATTGTTGAATTCATCTGGGTTAATTTAGTTTAGATTATTTTTTCATTTCGATTTTTTTGTTCCTCAATTGACCATGAATCATTTCTTTTTTTTCCCTTATTTCTTATGTTCTTTATTTGGGGTAGTGTAGCGCAATCTCATATGATTTCATTACATACTTTTGGTAATTCCCGTTGTATTATTAGATCTAAAATCTTTAAAAACTTCCCCTTCTTTATCTTTTTTTTCCTTTTTTTTTTGGGTATTTTCCATTTCTATTGCTGTCATTTGATGACCAATTTGGATTGTTGCCTTTAGTTATATGAATCAAATTTTTGCTTGTGATTTTTGAACTGTTGATTAATTGATTTGGAGATTTTGAATGATTTTGATTCCGTTTATTTCAGTAATTTGCAATTTGAATTATTTGCTTGTGGATTCGTCTTTGTACCTTACAATCTGGTTTTGGGCTTGACTAATATCTGGTCTGGTCACCACATTATGATTCTCACTTGAATTAGGCTCTTTCTCGGATTTTCCAATGAATGAGAAAGAATATGTTTGGTAAATTATTTATTCCAATTATTTCTTTGATGTAGATTGCAAATACTACAAGTTTTGAATGAAGGATGCACCCAAGATAGGTTGCTCTTTGTAGGAGTACGATTTTGTCTTGAATATTCCTGATTGAGGTAGATAAGTCTATGACCATATAACAAGCCAGCAGTGTCATAAACCCAATTTACTTAAGTTTCATTTCAAATGGGCCTGCCATGTTGTAACTCGCAAGTTGCATCAATCTTAATAAATATATATCTCTTAGGGCAGGGCAGGGCAGTTAAGATACCTTACTACTCATGTATGTAATAAATTTTTATTATATACATTACTTGATTAGGAGATTTTGTTTGATTTTGATTCGGTTTATTTATTTATTTTGCAATTTGAATTATTTGGTTGTGGATTCATCAAAGTACCTTACAATCTGGTTTTGGGCTTGACTAATTGCTTTAGATTTCTTTCGTTTTTATTAGATGCGGATATTATACTCTTCCACACAAAAATACAATGTCACAACTTAGGGATTGTTACTTAGGGGGGTAAATTGAATGACATTGCATGTTGCATGATATTTTATCTCTTAGGGCAGGGCAGTTAAAGTAATTAATTCAAACTTGCTGCTATTCAATTTTATTCCATCATTATTCAATTGTTTTATGGGGGTTCATCTTAGAATGTCATCATCATCTTCATCAATATCTTCTTCATCTTTTCCCAAACGTACTTTGGGTCAAACATTGTGCTTCTGCGAGCTTGAAGCCACTTTAAAATGGTCAACCACTGCAAAAAATCCCAGACGACCTTTCTTAGGGTGTTCAAAATACAATACCCAAGTAACTACACTAATCAGATGCCATGTAACAGTTTTTAATATTTAATTTTTAATATGATGTACAGTTCATACATTTCTATATTTTCCTGAAATTAGGCCTTACCATACTGTAAGTTTTTCAAGTGGTTGGATGGTAATGAAGTGACTGAGCTACAAGTTCGAGAAAGGGCCAACAAACTGGTAAAGAAAGAGAAAGAGGTTGAGAAAATACTCGAACATCTCGAAAAGAGAGAAATGGAGTTGCGTAAGATAGTCGATTGTCTCGAGAGGGTGGAGATGGTAAGATGGTCGATCGTCTCGAGAGGGTGGAGATGGTACTATCCAATAAAAGCGACGAGATTATGCAAAAGGAGTTGGTGCATGCAGCACAAGAAGCTAAAATAAGGCGTTTACCTTCTCTACTTCGGATTTATTGTTGTTTTGCCTTTGTACATGCATGTTACCCAGTGTTATATAAGTTGTTGAGGCAAAAATGAGTTGATTGGCATATTCTTGTGAAAACCTATGTAAAATAGTGTTGTAACAAGTGTTGAAGTGAAAAGAATTGAAGTGTGCTAATCAATTGTCAAAACAGGTGTCACCGCTCGACACTCGCTCGACAGGGCGCTCGAGCGAACTCAAGCAGATTGGACCGCTCGACCCTCGCTCGACACATGGCTCGAGCGAACTCAAGCAGATTGCACCGCTCGACACTCGTTCGACAGGGCGCTCGAGCGAACTCAAGCAGATTGGACCGCTCGACTCTCGCTCGACACTTGGCTCGAGCGAACTCAGACAGATTTCGGCGCTCGACCTTCGCTCGACACTGCGCTCGAGCGAATGTTCCAGATGACTTAAAACCTAGGGTTTTCATGCGCCTCATTTTGAGTGGTACTATAAATAGAACAGCTTCTCTGCTGTTCTAGTGTGGAGAATCAGAGCAAAAACCCTAAGGGCCTCCAAGATATTTTAGAGCAACCTCTCCCCCACTTGGTTGATTCTCTCTTGGATAAACACATCTCCACCACACTACATTCAACATCAAACTTCAGTTGAGTCCATTGGAGTGGACAAGTTCGTTGGCCGGAAGAGTCCGGAGCTGCTGGTGATGCAGAGATCGAGAGGTTCTCGTGGGAAGCTATAGAAAGGTCGGAGTTCCGACACTACATGCGTGTAGAGATCGAGTGGGTCGCTCGTGGTGTTGCAAGCCAAGTTTAGCTACTACAAAGGTTTTGTGAGTGTCTCTAAATTGGTTGTAACAAACTAAATTTTCTATAGTGGATTTGAGGTGGTGTCTTACACCCGGAGTGGTTTTAGATTTTGAAGACGTTCTTCAAATGAGTTTCCACTCCGTGAACAAAATCTTGTGTTGATTTTTGTGTGATTTATTGCTTTGATTAATTGTTGTTTAACAATCTTTTTAAAAGACCAGAAAAATCGGTTTACACCTATTCACCCCCCCTCTAGGTGTAGTGTTGTGTAGAACCATTGCTTTTTCATAAGTAATTTGGGATTTTAGTTACTAGTTCTATGTTTAGGTATTGGAGTTGTACATTTGTATTATTTTGTGATGTTGGAGTAATTTGGGATTTTAGTTACTAGTTCTATGTTTGTAGTTATTTTGTGGAATTGGAAGCACCAAGCCTTCACTGTGACTATCAAGAATTCGGCCATGTAATTCTCAAGTGCCTTTAACATGTCATTTTTGGTTTGTTTTCCTGAGTGTATTGGTGATGGTAATATATTCACATAAATGAGTAGTTTTTAATTGAAGCTATGCTTTCTGTGAACTGATATTTGGTTTTTAGCGTTTGAATTTTGGACGAAATAACACTGCAACGATATATAGCCTTATCTTGAAGATACTTGACAGAGATGAATTTCTCTACTAATGAGGTGTAAGAAGCTGACATAATGATTATAGACCTAGTGACTTATGAAATAGATGAATGTGCATATATACCTACTTTTTAATGCCTAAAATATATCTTTTAGAATTAAACAGGTACTTTAAATAGCAGTTCCGTAACACCAGCAACACGTTCAAAATACACCAGCAAATCCAAGTCAATTCAATTAGCAGGTACTTCAAATACACGTTCAAAATCTGCATCCTATCACTTTTAAGTCATCGACGACAAAATGGACTATTAATACTTTTTACTAATATGGTTGGCCAATCCAAACACCAGCAAATCAAATTTAGTCTCATTTGTGTTTCAAGGCTCAAAGAATTCCTGCATATCACATCCAATAGCCTATCCAAGTGCACAATTAAAGTGCCATAAAGTCACCAAAAAATTCCTGCAAAATAAATCCCCCTATCCAAGTGCACATCAAAGTGCCTCAAGGCACAAAAAAATCCATTCATGACTACAAATCCAATAGCCTATCCAAGGTAAGTTATCAAAGTGCCATAAAGTCACAAAACAATTCCTGCATAAATCCCATTTCAAGGCTACAAATCCATTAGCACAACAAAGTGCACAATCCAGCCCTTAAATACACTACAAAATATTCAGCCACAAATTCAAGTGCCTCAAATACTCAAAAAATAAAATATCCACAAATCCAAGAGCACAACAAAGTCCGTAAAATATATCCTCAAAAAAAATTCAATAGACACATATTTCTTGGAATACATTCAATACACAAATAAATATATTCACAATCCCAACTATCGAAAACACTAAATCAATTCATTGCAACGGTTGTGATCCATCCAACCCAAAGTGCACCAACTGTGATCTATCCAACCCAATCTGCATCTGTAAATAATAAACCAAAATATTAATTGATACCACATATTAATTAGTATTAAACTCGGGAAGACAGTTTGAGTCCACTTACACTTTCTTGACTCTGAATAGCTATTTCTCGAGACTGGGTTCCAGTAATGTCTATAGCCACGCTTTCTCTTTGAGGAATAGACTGTTGAAAATCAAAGGTAAGTTATACAGCCAAATTTTGTAACTTAGTAATAAAATTAAACTTATTAATATACCTTCATGTGTCCAACATTGGAGACATCCATCTCAAAAGGGCCAAATAAATTCCTGCATACTTCCACGACAGGTGTATCTCCTTTATCCATGACCCGGGTATCTCCTCTATCCTGCTAATAATTATTTAACAAACAAATATACATTAAATCTTCTTCATTAATAAAATATAAATAAAAAGCAGATATTAAAACAAAGAGCACCTCTTTACGCTTCCCCTTTGCTAGTGCTTTCTTTGTCTTTACTTTAGCTTTTCGCATGTCTATCTCCATCCTTGATGCTCTCCTTAGAGATGGAGGTCTGCCTTTGCCTCGCACAACATGTGGACTGTGTACTTCCCCCTGAGCATCGACTGTAGTGTCCTTCTTTGTACTATCAACATTAGAACCAATTTGAGTCATCAATGGGTGTTCTTGATTGGCACGATACAACTCAATCATTGCATATAACTTAGTTCTTGCATCCTCAGTATGCTCTCTCTAACTCGCTGCATGAATAATCATCTGATAACAGATATTTAAAAGACTAAATATCTATTAGAATCTGCCCGCTGTTCCCCTGCATCGTAGCTACTGTCGATTAATTAATGTGTATCGCCTTCTAATATCCTTCCTCCATCGATCTAAAATGTACCATTCTGGTAGAAATTTAATATCATTACACCTGAATACAGCCAAAATGTGCCGACACATTATCCCCCTCATCTCAAATAATCCACAAGAGCACCTTGCAACTGCGTTTTTCTCACTAAAGTCCATAAAATACCGCACCAACTTGGTGAACTCTTCCACACAAATTTCATCCTCTATCAAATATGTCTTTACCGCACCATCAGTTTTATGTAACTTAGGATTCAAGTCAATGATGCCGTTGACTTGCTGCTAAACTTCCTTGAATTTAACATTTGTGTATAACTCTTGGAACCTCTTTTCAATCGGGGATCTAGATATGCAGTGGATTGTGACATTAAATGATTGGAAATCCGCGAGATTTTCATTCTCAATCTTTTTTTTCAACGCATTATCAAATTGGTCTACAAACTCCTTCAAGTTTGTCCTAGAATGAACGTAACCGTCAAAAAATGCATTCATGCTCTCGCTTCGCTACGTTGTACTCATTCCAGCCCAAAAATACTCTTTTAAAAATGCCGGTACCCAATATTTACGCTCAACGTATAGGCTTTGCAACCATGCATTCTCTCCCAAGTTGTAAGTGGTAAGCAATTGATCCTAACATTTCTCAAACTCATCAACACTTTGGGAGTCATACACACATTTCATCAATGAATTTTTCATCCCACTTTTGTAGGAACCATATGCGCCAAGTTTCTTGGGGACTTTTTTCAGTATATGCCAAAGACACAATCTATGCCAAGTTTTTGGAAAAACAATTGCAATTGCATTTTTAATCGCTCTATCTTGATTAGTGATAATAGCTGTCGGAGCGATACCATCCATGCATTGCAACCATGTCTCGAATAACCACACAAAGGTCTCCGTATCCTCATTGGAAATCAAGCCTGCTCCCAACAAAATTGACTGCTCGTGGTGGTTTATACCAACAAATGGTGTAAAGGACATCCCATATCGATTCATTAGGTATGTAATGTCGAATGTGACCACATCACCGAAATATTAGTAGGCTGCTCTACTACGGGTGTCTACCCAGAACACATTTTTAACCTCTCGTCATCATCTATATCCATCATATAAAAGAATCCAGGATTTTTAAACTGCATCGGTAAAAAGTACCCTTGAAGCGCTCCAGCACCTCCTGCGCCAAGCTGTAAATGTCTTGCCTTGTCAATATAATTACGACAATCATTTTCTAAAAAAGGGAGGTTCTCGAATCCGCCAACTCCAACAACAAGAGATCCATAACTCTTATTCGTTCGGATCCCGGCCAAATCGTTTGTATCTAAGACCCCCTAACTTCTCTATTACATCGGAAGAAGTGAGATTTCTTTGGACTAAGGCCGTGGTTATGAATATTATGTACTGTCGTCAACCGAAGCACTCCATCTTGCCTTAAGGCATTAATCTTTGCCTTACATTCCTTCTTTCCCTTCGGACATGGGTTGGCAACATTTAACGTCCTATTTCGGGCCTTCCCACCTCGAGCACAAGCAAGGGTGACATATCTAACAGACTCACCTTCTCCTCTCTCAGTCCATTTTGTCATCACCCCAAATCCGCATTTCTTACCATATTGTTTATAATAACTCATTAAATCTTCAATAGAATTAAACTCCATACCTAACTTTGGCTCCTCAATCGTATCATTATCATCATCCATTTCGACATTCAAAGATGTCCCGACACTACCATCATCGGTTTCCGTAGGATTTGGTCTAATCTCAGAAGTGTTTGCTTCAACTCTAGGGGATCCACATGGCACTTCAGGTTCCCCACCATAAAGTCTATTATCCTCTGAACCAACTACTATACTTGTAGTGGAGCTTAAATTATTGATAGGAGTCGAAGGTTTCACGCCATGTTCAAATGGGTAATCAACATTCTGTAAAAAACACAAAAAGTTCGCAATTAAACTCCTGGAAAAATGACCAAATTGCTATTTTTTTATAGGTGCAAAGAAGCCAAATAATTAAAAATAAATCATAACATTTTATCAACACCTGCATATTGATTGGATATTGGTTGATAATTGGATATGGTGACCATGCAGGCACTGGTCCATAGTAACCAGGTATGTAATTTGGGATGTTTTGACTAGTTGGTTGTTCTTTCTAATTGCCCATGCTGAGAAGGAGACAAATGCATTGTCAATAAATTTTTTACAAATCTCCATTAAAAAGAGAATAATTGGTGGCAAAATAAGAGTTTCTAAACTTTATGAGACTAAGTAAGGTGAAGGAGTAAAAATTTATCTTTAATGGATTCCACACTCTTATGTACAAAAAAGATTAAATACTAATCTAAAGCGTATCACGATGTTTTATAAATAAAATTATTTATATGATCATAAATTTTTACTGATATGAGATTGTGTAATAAAGTGAAACTATTAGAACTTCCTATATTATCATAATGCTAAGAAGGATTATAAAACTGCCCTACATGCCCAACTAAATAATCCATATCGTCTAGCATGCCCAACTAAATATTTAATGTTATGAAACTAATGAAAAGAGAGAGAGAGAGAGAGAGAGAGAGAGAGAGGAAATTTGCAAGAGAAAGAATTGTTTTTCAATGCAAAACTTGATGCATATACAAGAGAATGATACCCATATATATAGGAATACAAAGTGGTAGGTATAGCTTATGTCTCCATTGATGACTAAAGATAGGTCTTAATTAGTGGCTACACATTGGTCTTAATTGACTATTCGATAGTCTTAATTAGTGGCTATGTATGGTTATACAAAATATTTCTTTAAAATAAATCTCTTCCCCCGCGTTTCTGCTTTCATTTTTTTTAATAAATTTAATGTAATATAATATTAACAGCTAACGTGGCAAGCAAGGCCGCACCGGGGATATACCTGATTGTACCTAGCACTTCTGTTTGTATTTTTCTTATGAAAAATATAAGTGGTCTTTGCTTTTAATAAATAAATAAAAAGGTTCTTTTCTCTCTTGGAAAAAAAATCATTTATATTCTCTATTATTGCTCACCTTTAATGGTTTACCTCTCGTGGGGCCCCCGACGTGGTCACCCTCTACGGCGTGTATTTTCAGATGCCTCTATTTTTAATACGCACATTCATTAAAGGTAATAGTTTGAAAGGCTGACAGCTATGTTGATCGACTTTTTCTTCATCCTTATTTATCGTACCTTCAAACCTTCGTTTGAATGGCACAACAAGGTTATGATTGCATTCCATTAAAACTCGTAGGAACTAGGCAAAGGCATACGGAATTTCTGAGCAGCTTCGCTTCTCGTTGACTTGATAGGCTTGAATTTCAATAGATGAAACAGGACGAGTCTTGGCCAAGCATTTAAGGGTTGTTCGAAAAATATAACCCATTTCAATTAATCTCATTTAAAATTTTTTTTTATAACTTTTTATCTAAATATCATTAAAATACAAATAATTTTAATTTTAAATATTTAATTTTTTCATCTAATCATTAAATAATCATTACAATTTTTCAAAATTTTAAAATAAAATATAAAAATATATTAGTTTTTAAAATTTCAAAATAAAAATTATATTAAAAAATTATATTCTAAGAACTTGAGGTTGGCTGAAATATATTTTTTTCAGTAATAATATAATAAGTTAAATAGAAAAATTTTACAAGAGATTTTTCATATATCTTGTAGAAAAGAATAAGAGAGAGAGACAAAATCTCTCTCTAAATATATTATTTAACTTTTAGGTTGTGTTTAATTTTTGAATCAAATTCAATTTATGTCAACTTATATCAAATAATTGTTTATAAGATCTACTAATTTTTTAACTTTTATAGAAAAGATAAATTCATATCTACCAATTTCGTATATTTTAACTTAAAAAATTAAATCATCTCAATTTAATAAATTTAAATCTATTCAATAAATTTATAAACTATTACTATTCAAAGTACAACTCATTGTATATTCAAACTTAGCCTTAAAGTCGTTGACAGCGATGTTGGTCGACTTATTCTTCATCCTTCTTTATACTTTTGTCAATTAGGACGGTAAATGAACCAGTCTATTCGATAGTCTGTTCGGTATTCGTTCGGTTAAACTCGAATCGAATTTGACTAGTGAAAAAAAAATTCGTTTGTGAAAGCAGATACCCACTCGATTTGTAAATGACACATACCCGATAAAACTCAACTCGACTCGGCTAAAACTCGTTTAGGCTCGCTCGTTTATGCTCGAGTCGGCTCGTTTATTGATAAATATATATATACACCTATACATGTATATATATATTAGCTAATAATATAAGCATACCACTTTTATAATTAAATATATAATATGTATTCTAATTACTTATATCTATATAGTGAATATACTTCATAGGTATATTTTATAATTTGTATAATAATTAGTTGATAAAATTTAATAATTTCATATACTTTATGTGGGAACCATATATGAAATAGATATATGCTGTCATATTAAGTGTATGTATTAATAATATATGAATGCATATAATATATTGTTATTTTGGATAAATATTAACTGGTTAGATATTAATTATTTATAATTTTTTTAAAATTTTATAATTTAATAGAGGTTTTACTTGTTAGTTGTATAAATTCAATATTAGTTTTTTTATTTATTTAATTTATTAATTATTAAATCTTATTCAAAAAAAAAAAAACAATTCGAGCTTGAGCTCAAGCTCGGCTTGACTCAACTTGAACTCGTTTGTGGGACGAGCTCGAGCTCGAGTTGAAATTTTAATTTATCGAGTCAAGTTCGAATAAAGATTTAACAAAAATCTCGAGCTCGAGTATTTTGAGTCGAGCCGAGCTCGGCAAGCTAAAAACCAGCTCGGCTCGACTCGATTACAGCCCTATTGCCAATAAGGCAAATACAAGAGAATAATTTAATTCCCACTAATAGTCATGAATAAAATGAATAGATTTGAACGCATAGAAAGTAAATTTCTTTGAAGGATAATAATGCTCCGAGTACCGAGAAATAAACCGAGAAAATAATAATAAAAAATAATATTATTGTAAAAGAATCTTTCTTTGTCTTCATGATATTTATATATATCTTTATATATATAAAGTGACTATCTAACAGAATTTTATTAGTTTAACGGTTTTTGTTATTTTACCGTTAAAATTAACGCCGTTAGATGCATGAATAAATTAAAGTGGCTCTCTCTCTTCTTAAAAGATCTTATTTTTTTAATCTTTCTCTTCCCAATCACTTATGAATAAATTTATAGTTCTCAAATTTCATGCAGTATACATCGATCTTAAAAACCATGAATTGATGATCATTTATTAGGAGGTATATTAGATATATAAATATATATTCTATTATATAAATATATATTCTATATAAATTTATATATGTGATTTAAAATTTCTATTCATTCCTTATATAAATAAAGAGAAATGTAAAATAATTAAGTTTAAATCTATTTACAACTACATTTACGAATACAATTATTCAATAAAATATTATTTATTTATCAATTTAAATTCATTATGAAACATTAAAATCAAATAATAATATCTTATAAAAACCTTAGTATTTTATTTCTTTATAAAAATTAAATCACTTTTTAAAAATAATCGCTTTATTAAACTAAGAAAACACGTTATTTTACTGCTAACGGTTTGTCTCCTGTATTACACAGTTTTGGTTCAAGGTTCTTTTTTTTCCACATATTTGTTGTTTATACTCGTACCCAAGAACATATGTAGTAGTAAATAATAAGATTTTAATTTTAAATGTTTTAAAATTGATTTAAGTCTATCTTACTATTTGATGTTAAAAATTATCTTTTTTTTTTTTTAAAATTACATTATTAATTAAAAAAAATTAATAAAATAATATTTCTATATAGAACGTGAATTGGACGTTGCCCAATGCTAGTAATAATATAAATATATATCTTTTAAATTTGTTGTGGTAAGCAATCTTTGCGTCACGAGGTACATTCACTGATCCGTGAGTTGTGAGCAAGGCCAATACAAAGAAAACAATTTTCATTGCTGCTGGAAGTGGGGTGTGGGGTTTGGGTTTTGGTNATATAAGCATACCACTTTTATAATTAAATATATAATATGTATTCTAATTACTTATGTCTATATAGTGAATATACTTCATAGGTATATTTTATAATTTGTATAATAATTAGTCGATAAAATTTAATAATTTCATATACTAGTATGTGGGAACCATATATGAAATAGATATATGCTATCATATTAAGTGTATGTATTAATAATATATGTAGGCATATAATATATTGTTATTTTGGATAAATATTAACTAGTTAGATATTAATTATTTATAAATTTTTTAAAATTTTATAATTTAATAGAGGTTCTACTTGTTAGTTGTATAAATTCAATATTAGTCTTTTTTATTTATTTAATTTATTAATTATTAAATCTTATTCAAAAAAAACAATTCGAGCTTGAGCTCAAGCTCGGCTTGACTCAACGAACTCGTTTGTGGGACGAGCTCGAGCTCGAGTTGAAATTTTAATTTATCGAGTCAAGCTCGAACAAAGATTTAACAAAAATCTCGAGCTCGAGTATTTTGAGTCGAGCCGAGCTCGGCAAGCTAAAAACCAGCTCGGCTCGACTCGATTACAGCCCTATTGCCAATAAGGCAAATACCAGAGAAAATTTAATTCCCACTAATAGTCATGAATAAAATGAAAGATTTGAATGCATAGAAAGTAAATTTCTTTGAAGGATAATAATGCTCCGAGTACCGAGAAATAAACCGAGAAAATAATAATAAAAAATAATATTATTGTAAAAGAATCTTTCTTTGTCTTCATGATATTTATATATATCTTTATATATATAAAGTGACTATCTAACAGAATTTTATTAGTTTAACGGTTTTTGTTATTTTACCGTTAAAATTAACGCCGTTAGATGCATGAATAAATTAAAGTGACTCTCTCTCTTCTTAAAAGTTCTTATTTTTTTAATCTTTCTCTTCCTAATCACTTATGA
This sequence comes from Carya cathayensis, assembly GCA_011037825.1. Lineage (NCBI taxonomy): Eukaryota > Viridiplantae > Streptophyta > Magnoliopsida > Fagales > Juglandaceae > Carya > Carya cathayensis. The sequence goes on from QGSO01000290.1 coordinate 688,717, forward strand.
ATAAATTTATAGTTCTCAAAGTTCATGCAGTATACATCGATCTTAAAAACCATGAATTGATGATCATTTATTAGGAGGTATATTAGATATATAAATATCTATTCTATTATATAAATATATATTCTATATAAATTTATATATGTGATTTAAAATTTCTATTCATTCCTTATATAAATAAAGAGAAATATAAAATAATTAAGTTTAAATCTATTTATCAACTACAGTTACGAATACAATTATTCTAATAAAATATTATTTATTTATCAATTTAAATTTATTATGAAACATTAAAATCAAATAATAATATCTTATAAAAACCTTAGTATTTTATTTCTTTATAAAAATTAAATCACTTTTTAAAAATAATCGCTTTATTAAATTAAGAAAACACGTTATTTTACTGCTAACGGTTTGTCTCCTGTATTACACAGTTTTGGTTCAAGGTTCTTTTTTTTCCACATATTTGTTGTTTATACTCGTACCCAAGAACATATGTAGTAGTAAATAATAAGATTTTAATTTTAAATGTTTTAAAATTGATTTAAGTCTATCTTACTATTTGATGTTAAAAATTATCTTTTTTTTTTTTTAAGAATTACATTATTAATTAAAAAAAATTAATAAAATAATATTTCTATATAGAACGTGAATTGGACGTTGCCCAACTGCTAGTAATAATATAAATATATATCTTTTAAATTTGTTGTGGTAAGCAATCTTTGCGTCACGAGGTACATTTCACTGATCTCGTGAGTTGTGAGCAAGGCCAATACAAAGAAAACAATTTTCATTGCTGCTGGAAGTGGGGTGTGGGGTTTGGGTTTTGGTCGAGCTTTTTCTGGTCATGTTTTGATGGCTAGCGCTCTTTCGAAACTGAGGAAGCACTTTGGTTTTTCAGGAGCTATCGAAGAGAAGTCAGGAAAAACAGGAGCCTCATCACTGCCCGGAGAACTATGCCGCCACTTTTCTTTAGAAGAAATCAAAACAGCAACCCACGACTTCAATGAAGAATTAATTGTCGGTGTGGGTGGCTCTGGCCTTGTATATAAGGGTTTCATTGACGAGGGTACCTCCCGGCCTGTGGCGATAAAGCGCTTGAAGAAGTTGAAGAAGAATTCATGGCAAGGTGAAGAAATGTACAGGACGGAGACACTATTGCTCTGTCAGATTCGCCATGTCCACGTCATTCCATTCGTCGGATACTGCATCGATAAGGGCGAGATGATTCTCGTGTACGACTTCATGGCCAACAAAACGCTCCGCGACCACCTCTACGATACCAACAACGCCCCCCTTCTGTGGAAACAGAGGCTGCAGATTTGCATCGGAGCGGCGCGTGGCTTGCACTTCCTACACACGGGGTTGAAGCACACAGTTATCCACCGTGACGTGAAGCCGGCCAATATTCTCTTGGACGAGAAATGGGTAGCCATGGTTTCAGATTTCGGAATCTCCAAACAGGTTTTGAATGACATTAAGTCTAGCAAACTCGTCGTGGACGTGGAGGGTACGAGGGGACCTTTGGATTTTGGATTGTCCGAACAGATTTCGAGTAATACTACGGCTAGTTACAATGACTTAAGTGGTTGCTCTACGGTAGCAGATGGTACGTTTGGATATTTGGATCCGGAATATTTTTGGCGCAACCGACTGACAGCAAAATCCGATGTATATTCCATCGGCGTGGTGCTCCTGGAAGTATTATGTGCCCGACTACCAGTGGATCACAAACTGAAGGAGCAGCAAAGGTATTTGGCCAACTGGGCCCGAAAATGCAACGAGAATGGGAGTATCGGAAAAATCATAGATCCCTATCTGAAGGGGAAGATAGCCCCAGAATGCTTCAAGGTGTACGTGGAGGTTGCGATGACTTGCTTGCAAAATCAGGGGATCCAACGGCCTACGATGGTAGATGTGATAGAAAGGCTCGAACTTGCACTGGAGATTCAAGAGAAGGCGGATTCGGAGGGGGAGAAGATGATGAGTCCTGGTAGCGAAAGCATGTCGGACTCGGGTCTAAGCGATGATTTGGCCACATAGTCACGAACACCGTCGAAGTGATCTCGCAAAGCTTCTCCCGAGGTTTGAGGTGAAATAATTTGGGGTGTACAAGAAACCGATGAACTGGTCGTGACCAACATAGACCGGCCGCCGGAGTTCGGAACCGGCCGGAACCGGTCGACGGGGGGCAGAGATTTATCAAAACCGACGTTCGTCGGTTCAGTCGCGTTCTGAGGCCGGCTCAAACCGTTGAACCAACCAACAGTATAAACATATATATATTTTTTAATTTATACCTATATAAAACGACGCCGTTCCACTTAAGTTTAAGTGAAACGGTATCGTTTTATCTATGAGAAACAAAAAATAATAATAAGTAGAACGACGCCGTTTGGTGCTAGATCTTCTTCTTTTTCTTCTTCTTCTTCTTCTTCTTCCTCGATTCTGAGTTCCTCATCCTCTCTCTCCCTCCTCTGTAACTCTCTCTCTCTCTCTACTCTCTCAGAGAACCAGCGGTGCTAGGGGAACCGAAAACCGATCGTGAACCGCTAGAGAACCGTCGGAGTAGATACAGACGGTTTTCCTCCTCCCCATCGACCGGTTACGGTCGGTTGCTCCGGCATATCTCACATCATCGGTTGGCATCGGTTTTACTCAAAAACCGCGCCGATGAGATCGGTTTTCACCCCTAGAAATAATAAACAAAATGAATACCCGGTTTGATTTGTCATTAATTAAGACATTAACTAATTATTTTAAATCTTTTAATCCTAATGCTATCAGCTTTGATAATATTAATGGTTTCGTAATTAGTAAATATATTCTATAGCCAGAAATTCTAAACAGCAGTCTACACCTTTTCACAGCATTGAAAAATATGATTTTACTTTTTTATCCTCTTTGATTTTACACTTCAAAAATGGTGGTGTGTTGGATGTGAGGATACTGTGTAGCAGTCCTATGTAGCTAGTTCTAACTCTCGTCCTATCCATTTTATTTTTATTTTTTTTAAAAATGTATCCTTGGGGACCACAATTCTGCTAACAACGTCTGGTTTGGTTCAAATCTATATATATTGCCTATAGCTAGTTTTTTAATTATTTCCCAAGAGCATGCATGTGCAATATAGATCAGTAAACGAGAGGCACCTGATCCTTTTGCATGCTTATTAACTGTTTCCGCTTCACATAATTTTTCTCGGTGGAACAAACAAACAAGCCTCGTACCCAACCCGAAGGTTTCCCCCACCCTTCATCTCATCTCCTTGTTATCATTGCATCGGTGGCCCATCTCTTCATGACGTTATCGCATCAACTTGAGGACGGACGAAATGTATATTTCTCGGTAATAATATAATAAGTTAAATAGAAAACTTTTACAAGAGATTTTTCATATATTTTGTTAAAAAGAATAAGAGAAAGTTACAAAATCTCTCCCTATATACAATATATATATATATTATTTGACTTTTAAATTGTGTTTCATTGTTGAATTAAATTTAATTCATTTGAAATTATTTCAAATTAATCATTGATGAGATTTACTACTTTTTCAATTTTTATAAAAAGTTAAACTCATGTTAACCTACTTTATAAATATTAACAAAAAAGTTAGACCATCTCAATCTAAAAAAGTTAAACCCTTTTTAATGGAACTTATAAAATAATATTATTCACAACTCAACTCAATTTAACTTATTCTATTTCATGTTATCTAATTGTTACAAATTTTTTTAATTTTTAAATAAAATATAATAAAAAATTTAACTTTTTTAAATTTTAAAATAAAAATAATATTAAAAAATATTATTCTAATAATATTTTATTCAACTTTCATATCACCTTACCATCCAAATCATACCTAATATAAATTAGAAGGTTTTGCTAGGTTGAATAAAGAAATTATAACAAAAAAATGATTTGGGGAGCTAAAATAGAAAAATGTATAGAAAATTATTTGCAAACTCAAATCTATTACCTATAAGACCACTTGGAGCGAAGTAGTTAAACTTTGGCAAAATTTAACTCTTCACTTTCACAAAACTCTCATCTCATCTTAATCATTACAATTTTTTTAAATCTCCATATAAAATAAAATAAATAATTCAACTTTTTCAAATCTCAATACAACTTTTTCAAATCTCAATACAAAAATAATATATTCTAATAATATTTTATTCAACTTATCTCATCTCATCTCTAAAAACAAACAAGGCCTAACTTTTTCAAAATTCAATTTTTCCATTTCAACCGGCTTTTCAAAATTATAATATAAATAACTATTTCAAAATATATATTATTCCTTTATAATATTTAAATATTTATTTTTATTCTTCTTTTATATTATTTTAATATTATAAGGACATGAAAGTTTATTCTTAAGTTCATTTGATTATACAAACCATCCAATCTCATTTAACCTCATCTTATCATTATAATTTTTCTAAACTCCTACACAAAATACAATAAACAATTCAATTTTTATAAATTTTAAAATAAATATTACATTAAAAAATTATATTCTAATAATATTTTATTCAACTATCATCTTATCTGTGTAACCAAACGAAGCCTTAGAGTCTTGTTATTGATACCGACAAAAGGTACCGCGATAGTTTGGACTGATAAGTGCAAATATACTTTTTTAATTTTTTTCTTATTTTAATTATTTTTTATACATTTTATTAATTTTTAAAAAATTTTAAAAAAATACAAATTTAAAAATTATTTCAATTGTCAAATTCCGGACGGGCATATTCTTTGACTATAAAACTACTCAAATTGTTTTCACCAGTTTTTTATCCACTTCAATGCAATTTCCTTTTCAGATTAGAACTTATTTTGTCCCAGTGGATCATTTCTATTCTTTGCAAAATAACACTTCTTGATTCATAATTGACAAAAAATTATAGACATATAGACAACTTTTCATGGAACAAGAAAGATCAAACTCATATGATCGTTCTAAAGGATCGTGCACATTCATTAGGCATGATCTAATGGAAGCTCACCAAAATCTTATTTCACAACTATTTCGTTGAACAACTGGTATATATATGTCCACACACATATTTTTTTAAGAAGTTTTCAAATGAGTCATTTTTTTTCGTATCCAATTTGCAATGGAAGCCATCTAAAAAAGAAATGGTTATGGATGCCTTAATTTTTCTTCCCTATAGAAGAGTATCGCTATTCTTATAATGCTTGCATATGGTATTAAGGCTAATTTTATGAATGAATATTTGAATATTGAAAAAGCCACCTATTACAAAATCTAAAATTATTTATTAAAGCAATAATTTCAATTTATTTTGAATGGTAGCACTAAAGGAAATTCAACCGAGATGATATTACTAAATTGCTAGCTTCTGGCAGTGAAAAGTACGAATTTTTAAGTATGTTAAAAACATTATTCAATTCACTTGAAATAAAAGAACATGAGAGTGATTACAGATATCTTAAAAGGAACTGATAATTTTTATTTAATTTTATTTACAGTAAATTCCATGCCCAATATTTATAGAAGTATATTCTATTTAAAAGTTTTTATATTACACATCATCTATGTTATATATAAATCATTAATATCAAACTATATAAGAACATATTTTATAATACAATTATTTTTAGATATTATTAATTTAATTTATTATTATTTACAACCTATTAACTATGAAAAGAGAGGGCATAATGGAATCATAGCGAAAAGACTTGTCTGGAGTATAATGGGAGAAAATAGAGACAATAGCAAATGAGATATTACTCAGCAAAAGAAAATTAAACTAATATTCTTCCAGAGCCGCTTCTGATCGGTCGGTCTGATTTTGAAGAAATAACAGCCCTCCACATCGAAGCTGCCACCTCGAAAATCACACCACAATCACGCTAGACTCATGCACATGGGATAGGAATTGATTCACACTTCAACTGACAGAACTTCACTTTACTTCAGCTTAGCTCGACCTCGACCCTGACCCTGTGTGTCCAGAACTAAAGCCAAGCATACCTCCATCGCCAGCATCCATTGCCAATAATCCACCACCTCCAGTTCTTCATTGTCATCCTTGGCCGATTTCGCCTAGACCAATTATTCCAGATTTCACCCAAGCCATGCCGATTTCCTCAAATATTTTGGTCATTTTCGTCGCCCACTACACAAGTGCAGTCCACCGCCATTGGTCCATCTGTCGTCCACCATAGTTGGTCACCAATAGTCTTCATGGCTGACTCCAGTGGTCTTGGTGTTGCCGTCTTCCAAGCTCTCTTCCAATTTCCATCTTCGTCTCCAAGCTCTCAAGTCCGTCTCTTTGTAGCTCCACCAACCCTATCGTCGTCTCTTTGCCTCTGGCTTTCTCAGACTCGTACACACCATTTTAAATACATAAGAGATCAAAAAAGAAGATCATTGGAGAGATGGGAGGGAAGTCATCTTCATCATTCTTAGTCTGCAACATAAAACCTTAATCTTTTTCTTATTCTTTTTCTTTTTTTTTTTCCTTTTGATTTGGTAAACAACTCACAGAAGCTAAGGGGCTTGAACCCATGACCACACTAGCCACTCTATTAAACTTTTCCGGGTTGGAGGTACCGTAAACCATGGGACCAAGCTAGTCTGCATCACCAACACAAAGATGACGTTAAATCCATCACAGGCCTAGTTGTCCCTCCACTTTCGGTTATACAAAAATATATTAATTGCTTCAAAGAGAAGTAGGAGATCCTCGCCCTTATAGCCCCTCAAACCTCCTCAAGCTTCTACTACAACTACCACTGAACTCTACAATATATATGGCCAAGCCATGGTCATTGGTCAATAAAAAAAGTCCAAAATTAGAGGGCTGCGAACTGCGAAGGAGTGGATTTTCAAAGGGGTTCCATCACGATTCGAATGGGCTGCGAAGGGGTTGGTGTCGATTCGAAGGTGGGCAAAGGGGAGGGGGATGTCTCTTGCAAAAGGGAAGGGTCTGCATAGGGGCTGTGTCTTTTGCAATAGCTGAGTATTCCATGTAGTGCTAGTTCACAATAATTGTGGTCGAGTGTCTAGGTGTCCCTCCACTATTGACAGGCTGTTATATGAGGATGCTTGGATGGACCGGATTGTAGGAATTATCATATTCTTCAAAAACACAAAATGCTATTTATAATTTTTTGTCTAGAGTAAAAAGACTTGCTTCCGTAATGGTCATGGTTGATTTGTCCCAAGAGAGAGAAACTAGTCCCAGCCATGTAGTACCCATCAGTAGGGTCTGAGTCCTTGACTCTCTTCTCCCTCTAGAATGCCTTGAATTTGGGATTTCGGCACCATAAATCCCACGACTCAGAGCTAACGACAGAGATGATCTACAAGTATTTGTTGACTTGGTCATCGACAGCAAAAATGGACCCCACCAAGTTGTCAAATGGGTTGAGCACTAATTCTTCTCCTTCTTGCCTGTCTGGAAAATCAAGAACCCGAGAATCGAAGCCACAATTAATCCGGTTACTTCACCAGCTACAACGAAAATGGCCTTTCTTCTACTGTTCTTCGAGTTCGTCAATTGTTTTGAGGGCTCAATTGTCGAAGGAGTCACCAAAATTGGGTCAGGGTTGGATCTGGCGAGATTGCCGTTGGAAGGGTCGCTTACTTTGAAGATTTCGATGCCGTTCATGATTGCATCTTGGTAAGAAGTCATCCACCTCCGCGGTTATGCTCTTATAGCAATGTAGAGGTTCACCTTCTTGTCTCTTTCTTTAGTGAACATTGAAACGGCAGAGTCTTTATATACGGCCACACCATTTTTACCACTCCATAGAATCACGTCGACATCTTTCTCAACGGTTTGATTTGCTATGTAAATACCGAACTTTCTGTCGGACGTCTAGACAATATCTGGCTGAAACTTGCAAAATTATAGCCTTAGGAAATAATAAAAACCAGAATCAACAGGGAATTCCCAAGTCAGATTGTAGCTCAAGTTGATATCCTTGTCATTCCCCAGAGTTCAGGCAGTCTAATAGACATATTTCGGTGCAGCTTACGTAGGTACTGTAGTAAAGCTTAAATTGATGGTGTCGTTGAGAGGTAGAAAAAGTTCGTGATATTCTTTCAAGTATTTGTTGTCCTGTCTCCAACCCCAAAACATTCTGATGTCTTCGGTTTGTGAGATGGAGCGCCCTCCAACATTGAATCTGTATACTGTCTCGAAAGCAATGCTGTATAGGTTGTGCTGGCCAATAAAATAAAATCCTTGATTGTCCGCTCGAGTGTAATAGAGATTTGGAGGCATCGATAAGATTTCGATTCCATTGACAAAATTATAGGAATTAGAAACGGTCGGAGATGGAGTGAAGGTTATGTTCAACCTCTAATCTTCCTCAATGTTGACATAGTATTCTCTGAATATGGTATCGCCCGGATCCCCATCAGCATCTGCTGTGAGTGAAGTGTTGAAGTTGCTAAGAAGAGTAAAAGGACCAACTTTGATGGAGAAGAGGGCTTAAGAGCAATCAAATTCGGAGTACGAAGCTGGGTAAAAGTATAGTCGAATGAACTTTTGGCCGGCAGAGACAGGGAAATCTTAGGTGAGCGTGGAGAGAGAGATGCGAGCTGTGGCAAAGGGCACTTGGGCAGCAGTTGGGGACTGTCTAGTAGCGATACGGATGAGAGATGCGTGGTTGTTCAGCGATTGTTCAAGAGGGCGAAATTTTGAATTCACATCTCCAATTTAGGTCCGACCATCAAAGGCAGTTGAATTGCCAGAAGAGCCACAATTGAGGAGAATTTGGTCAATGGGTGTGTAAGGAGACGACATTTGAATGGAGACCGTGNAAAATCCTTGATTGTCCGCTCGAGTGTAATAGAGATTTGGAGGCATCGATAAGATTTCGATTCCATTGACAAAATTATAGGAATTAGAAACGGTCGGAGATGGAGTGAAGGTTATGTTCAACCTCTAATCTTCCTCAATGTTGACATAGTATTCTCTGAATATGGTATCGCCCGGATCCCCATCAGCATCTGCTGTGAGTGAAGTGTTGAAGTTGCTAAGAAGAGTAAAAGGACCAACTTTGATGGAGAAGAGGGCTTAAGAGCAATCAAAGTCGGAGTACGAAGCTGGGTAAAAGTATAGTCGAATGAACTTTTGGCCGGCAGAGACGGGGAAATCTTAGGTGAGCGTGGAGAGAGAGATGCGAGCTGTGGCAAAGGGCACTTGGGCAGCAGCTGGGGACTGTCTAGTAGCGATACGGATGAGAGATGCGTGGTTGTTCAGCGATTGTTCAAGAGGGAGGAATTTTGAATTCACATCTCCAATTTAGGTCCGACCATCAAAGGCAGTTGAATTGCCAAAAGAGCCACAATTGAGGAGAATTTGGTCAATGGGTGTGTAAGGAGACGACATTTGAATGGAGACCGTGTAGATAAGGTGTGCAATAGGAAGAAGAAGACAAGGTAGAGAGGTGTAAAAGGTGGTAGGAGGAGGGAATTCCACATCGAGGTAGAGGGAAGCAAGTGAGAGATCAGGCAACATAAATGAGTTTTTCCTCTCCCTGTTTTGTGTGGGTAGGGGGAGAACGCCAATTGAGGGTTACCATAACAAGGGGTCAATACTTGCAAATTTTGACGTAAAAGGCTTTAAAAAATTATGAACACAGAAGACTTCACGCATTAATATCTAGACCCTGCACTGAAGTAATTTGCAGTTCATAATTGAGACATGGAAGCCAAGCAACTTGTCCTGCATCTTCGAAGGAAAGGGACCCTTTAACCTTTGTTGTGTGGTGTAGGCCATTATTTGGGTATTTATCTTCATCCAAGAATACAAGTTCACATTTGTGAATGTTCAATCCAAGCATGGTTTTTCAATAAGGTGAAACTATTTTCACTGGCCTTCAAGCAGGGGTGGGCATTTCCTCTCAAAGTCGACCTCAAATATCTTTTCAATGTTTTTTTAATATATATTTTCTTTAAATTTTCAACTTCATACGAAAAATATTTTAAATCCAAAAAATTAAAAATTAATATTGCGTTCTTTAAAATTTGTTTAATATATAATAGATATATACTAATTCTTCTAATTCGTAAGACCCACACCGATTACATGTCTGCGTCAAGCAACAACACAACAATCTATCATAATTACATATGGACAAGATACATGTACTAAACTAGGCAATGAAGGACTACAAATTTAATATCCAGTCAAGAGAATCCAAAACAAGTGCTCCATGCCCAGCAATCCTTTGCCACTGAAATGTTATAGGGGCTAGACCATTCTTTCACCTCCACGATGATTTAAGAGACTGCTCCAATTAAGGTGCCTGCACATGAAGAACTCTTTTCATAGGTGATTTGTTGGGAGCAAACACATTAGTATTAGCTTCCCTGAGAGTCACAAGTACCTCTGGGTGATTTGAGTTGGGATGGATGAAACAAAGATACCTATATATATGTATGTATGTATATATGCATTAACCTTATTTTACTCTCTTCTATCTTCTCATAGAGATGGTATCTTTGTTCTCTGGATCAATGATTTATTACTGGTTTCATCGTGATTTCAAGGGAAAAGTTCTGTGTCTATTTGGAATTGTGTTGTTTTTCCTTAGATTGCTTTTTGCGTTTTTCCCTATTATGCTTCCCAGTTTGGAATTTATAACTCCAAATCCAATTTGGAAGTGAATTTGTTGAAGTTGATAGCAAGAAAAAAAAATATTTGATGCAGTGAAAAGAAGCAGGGATTAAGGAATTAGAGTTATTAGAGAAGGCGGCAACAAAAACAGACCATACAAACCTCATATTCCGATTTCAGTTCAGGAAAATAATGGATGGCACATGCTGGACTTTGAAGAAATCCTCTCCTTCAAGTCTAAGCTTGAATGTCCTTGGCATCCAACGTATCTCCAGTTCCTGAAGGGTAGAGACAGACCTTAATCCATCTGGAACCATCTTCAACTTGATGCAGTTTGAAATCTTCAAATAGCGAAGACTGGGCATGGCACCTGACTCAACTGTCCACTCCTCCAAATTGAGCAAACCACGTAGGAGTAAAGATTCTAGTTTAGGAAAACCATTTTCCAAGCAAACCATCTGCTTCCCTACAAAAACTTCCCATCCACTTAAGACCCTCAAGTTAGGCAGCTTCCCCAGTGTTGGCATTACGTCTTCCACTAGGCTGGATCCCCACAAAGTTAACTTGGCGAGGTTCCGAGGAAATTCGTGACAATCTGGTAGCTTCTCTATCCGTCCTTCCAAGTGCAGCTTCCAAAGACGAGGACATCCTTGCACTACTTGTTGTATATCTATTACCTTATGAGGGAATGAAAGCAATCCAGCCTTCATGGACAAGGACTGAAGGTTACGTAATTTTTTGTTGGGGTGATTGATGATTGCCCCGAACTCGTGGAAGTGTCTCGAGTCATTCAGCACCAATTTTCTAAGATTGGTCAAACTAAGAAGATCTCTTAGGTCACATTTGTTTGCGGGAAGGTTTACTAGTGTCTGCAAGTTTCTCAAATTTGTCAGTTGCAGTTTATCATCAGTTGAATTGTCACACCACTTGGGAAGATAAAGATGTCTCAATTGTTCCATCTTCCATATAGCATCCGGTAATTCTACAGTTGATTCCCAGCCCAGATCGTCGATGGTTTCTAGATTCAACGTCTCTAAGCATACTAAATTGCCTATGGAAGAAGGCAACTTCCTGATACCAGTTTTCTTTAAGCTCAAGTACCTCAAATGAACCAATCTTCCTATTTCCTCAGGTAACACTACGTCCAGTAACTGTATTCCTTCTACATCCAAAACTCTAAGTAATTTGAAGTACTCAAACATGGATTCTATTTGCTGGTTATTTTTATTAAAGTATAAAACAGACCTGATGGGATTCTTTTTGTAGTTTTCTGGGAGAAAACTTCCAGAAAAGATGGCAAGTCTTCGAATCCTGCCAGTTGAACTCACCCTCCGTACGCTGTGTGAAGAAAGGGGATCTGTCTCATGTCCACTAACAATATGGAGGAAATTTTCCTGCTTTGCTTTTGACAAACATAGGTCGCGCATAAGATCATGGAGGCGGCAGGATTTAATCCTTCCACTCGCTCCAATTACACCCACTTCAACAATGCATCTATTTATCAAGTCAATTAAGTACAGTTCTGCAATATCTTCCAGCATTTCATCTCCCTCTGCTTCAAACTCTGGTGAAACAAAGGCTTCCGCCACCCATAGCCGAACCAATTTCTTTGTGGGTATATCAAAGTCCTCTGGGAAATGGCTCAAATAGAGAAAACAGAGCTTTAATTGGGAAGGCAAATACTTGTAACTTAAAGCCAACACGTCGTGAATTGTTGTTTTTTGTCCTTGGCCACCGCCTCTCCCTAAGTATGATTTAATATTTTTGTGCACAATCTCCCACTCGTTCAAAGTTTCTTTAGTTGCCAAAAGTCCCCCAAGCACAATGATTCCCAATGGTAAGCCACCACACCTTGCCACCATATCTCTTCCTAACCTCTCCTTGTCTCTGCAAATGCTGAAGTCTGCATGACACGATGACAAGAACAATGAGTCCAGCAATAAATTCATTGAGTTTCCATTAGACTACTAATTTTTTAACGGGTAGAAGCACAAGAAGAGCATTTAAAAGATGTTGAGGGTTATTCTACCCTCCAACCAAGCGTGCAATCTCGCTTGATGAAGTCCTACACTTATAGAGAGAGCTTATCAAGGGCCAGCTACCATTTAAAGTTTTGTTCAGCTGTAAACAACACTTAATAGAATAACCCCGTAGCACCAACTGCCATAGCTTTCCTTTTACTCATTTTGATGCTCTCCGTATCATCAAGTTGACCATTTTTGGTATTATTTTGACTATTTTAGTATCCCCTGTGATTATACTTGTATGAGAATGTTTATGAGATAGTCTTATTAATTAGATTTTTGTTAATGTAAGTTTGTTTTATTACATGCTTGGATGAAGATTAAGCATTTTGCCAAAAAACCGAAAATGTGTGTTTTCTACTTAAATATATAGTTGGATGAGTACAAACCTGTATCTCTTCTGGGAAATGCCTTTTTCTGAAACAACTTCCAACTCTGTTCGCCATTTAAACACTCTGGGTTATGTAAACCTCCGGGATCAATATGCAATGCTAGTTCTCTATTGCGAGTTGTTACTAACATTTTGCTGCCCACTTTTCCAGATGGGAAGCCAGGACGCAGTGAATCCCAATCGTCGGTGTTCCAAATATCGTCGAGGATCACCAAACATCTCTTCTCCTGCAGAACTTCATAAAGCTTCTTTGCTAGCTCTTCATCTTTCATTTGTGAGATCTGATCCCTCTCGTCTTTGGATGGAGAGGTAAGTTTGATTAAAGTTCCTTCCCAAACATCTCTGAATTTGCATTGTTGAGAGATATAAGCCCAAGCGAAACCTTCAAAATGACGCCTAATAGTTCTGTGATGATAAACTTCCTTGGCAAGAGTGGTCTTGCCTTGTCCACCCTTCCCCCAGATGGAGACAACTTGACAGTTCTTTTCTTTGTTTACTAGTTGTTCAACTACTTGTACTATGTTTTTATCTAACCCCACGATGTACTCTTCAACAACATGGGAATAAGACCATCTCAACTGTCTTTGCCTCTCGAAATCTGAACTCGAGCCTTCATTTCTTACAGCACTCGTTACTCCATAGGTTTGTAGGCTTCTAGTGAGGTCGGAGATTGTAGCTTTAATGGCCTTGATCTTGGAGCCCAGTTTGTGAAGTTTTCTGCCTTTGTCGAAAGCAGGAACGAACCTTTTGAGTGAATTTTCCGATCTCTTCTTGGAGTAGGATATTTCAAGGGCAAAAGTTTCTATGGCGTCCTCAGCATCGTAAGCAGCGTCCCGAATCTCAGAAACCCAATTTCGTACCCTCTCGTCTTCGTTCTGTCTATTATCGGCGTCTTTCAAGAAGCATTGCATCCGCTTTAATTCGATTTGCAACTGCCTTACTTCATCTTCCACACCTTGTAAAAGCGCGGCTTCTTCAATTAGGAGGTTGCCGAGCTTTTCTACAGCGAAGGACACCACAGACTCTGCCATGGTATGCGCGGCCAAGCTCTAGAAACTAATGGAAGTTTAGAACTTGTTTGTGGCCTGCACCAATGTTATCCATGTTTGCCTTCTCTTTGCTCAGGCAATTACCATTACATTGTTGGCCCATCTGTTTTATTTATGACTTTATCACCTCTTAAGGGGGCTGATTTGTATTTTTCTTATGAATAATAAAAGTGGTCTTTGCTTTTAATAAATAAATAAATAAATAAAAGGTTCTTTTCTCTCTTAGAAAAAAATCATTTATATTCTCTATTATTGCTCACCTTTAATGGTTTACCTCTCGTGGTCACCCTCTACGGCGTGTATTTTCAGATGCCTCTATTTTTTATACGCGCCAATTACTTTAGTAGGTGTTGTATGACTTTTAGGTTGTGATTTGGCTTTTAGGTTGTTGAACCAACCACTCATCTCAATTTATTTTAATTTAATTATCGATGAAATTTGTTATGTTTTTAATTATTTATAAAAAATTAAATTTATTTTAATGTATTTTAATTAAAAAAATTAAATTCATCTTAGAAAATTACTACATACACAAAAAAAATTATATAAAATAAATCTACAAACTGATATTGTTTTATATAATTTATTAGATTTATTTTAAAATAAAAATAATTTTATAATATGATGTATCACATTCTATTATATTAATTTATAAATTTGTAACTCTTTTATTGCTAAGGTATTTTCTTTTTTAACAAGCTTGACAGGCTGACAGCCATGTTGATCGACTCTTTCTTCATCTTCATTTATCATACCTTCAAAAATTCCTTTGAATGGCACAACAAGGTTACGGTTGCATTTAATTCATTAAAACTCGTAGGAACTGGGCAAAGGCATACGAAATTTCTGAACAGCTTCGCTTCTCGTTGACTTGATAGGCTTGAATTTTTCGCACAAAGACATGAAACAGTACGAGTCTTGGCCAAGCATGTAGTAGTTGTTTGGAAAATATAATTTATTTCATCTTGAAATTTTTTATAATTTTTTTAAATATAATTTAAATACAAACACTTTTTAATTTTTAATTTTTTTTATCTAATTGTTATAACTTTTTTAAAGTTCAAAATAAAATATAAAAAATAATAATATTTTTTCAAATTTTAAAATAAAAATTATATTAAAAAATTACATTCTAACAACTTGAAGATAGTTGAAACGTATTTATTTTAATAATATAATAAATTAAATAGAAAAATTTTACATATATTTTGTAGAAAAGAATAAGAGAAAATGACAAAATCTCTCACTATATATATATTATTTAACTTTAAAATTATGTTTAGTTCTTGATCAAACTCAGTTTATATCAAATAAATCATTTATAAAATCTATTTTTTTTTTAATTTTCTATAAAAAAATATAAACTCGTGTCAACCCATTTAATATATTTTAATTTAAAAAGTTAAATTATCTAAATATAAAAATATTAAACCAATCTCAATAAATTTTTAATATATTACTGTTCACAACTCAACTTAACTCTAATTAAAACGTAGCCTTTTAAGTCGTTGACAGTGATATTAGTAGACTTCTTCTTCATCCTTCTTTATACCTTTTCATGAATATTTCTTAATCTCATTTCATCATTCTTCCCAAGCAAATGCCAGATAACGATATAATTCCCACTAATAGCAATTAGCCATGAGTAAATTGAAGAGATTTGAACGCATAGAAAGTTGTAGGATAATGCTATAGGTACCGAGAAACCGATTTAGAAAATAGATCGAATGATTCTAGCATGATTGAAGACACCTTGCTTGACAAATGAAAGAAAATGATATTTACAGTTTTGGAGTGCTTAAGTATTGTACAATTAAAAAAAAATACAATATTTTTATAAAAAAATTAATTTTTTAATAATAAATTATACTTTTTTTTTTAAATGATTATGTGTTACTTACGTATTTCATGTAGCGTTACTTTAAAAAAAAAAGAAACGGTCTGAATTGAAACTAGTCTGAACCAAATTTCTTCCTCATTTAGCAGTCTCTTTCCTCGAAAAACACTGGAAGATTCACAAAAAACACTTTGGAATTATTCAAAAGAACACACTTTCAAATTCACCCATGTCAACCAATTACGTAAGAAAACATATAATAGAAAAATAAAAATGAGAAGGATCGAGCACAGCTGCCGAACCGGAAATGTAAAATAAAAAAGTGCAAAATACTAGAAAGCAACCTGGACTCTGCTGCTCGGTTTTTCAGACTCACCTCGGTTTTTCGTAAAAAACCAACTACCTCAATCGGTCGACTTTTTCGATAAGAATTGTCGATCGAGTATTTTTTTTAAAGGGCGCTTCTAGAGCCACATTTGTGGGAGCTCTTTTTTTTTTAATTATTTTTTAATATTTTTAAATATTAAAAAAATAAAAAATTCACAATAACATTAAACAATTATTTCTTAATCACTGAGAAAATTAAAAAAAAAAAGAGAGAGAGAGAGGAGGCTCGTATTCTTTTATGGACGGTGCTACTGCCGGGAACTACCATGTTTTATTTTTTGGTTTTTTGTTATATGTTTTTTTTAATATTATATATTTTTTAAAATTTATGATACCATTAAAAAATATTTTCTTAAGCAAGAAATAAAAAATTAAAAAAACAAATCGGCTGGAATATCATTTTCCTTTTTCTTCTTTGAACGGCACGATGGGCCCTACCGACTATTCCTGCATTTCGTTAAAACGCGTAAGATTTTATCAATAAAAGAAATTAAAACGCGCATAGGAAGTTTCAGAGCAGCTTGATTGGTTTAGTTATATCATTGTAAAAGAACCTTCCTTTGTCTTCGTGATCTTGTGAGTTGTTAGCAAGGCCAATACAAAGAAAACAATTTTCATTGCTACTCGAAGTGGGGTGTGGGTTTTGGTCGAGCTTTTTCTGGTGTTTTGATGGCTAGTGCTCTTTCGAAACTGAGGAAGCAATTTGGTTTTTCAGGAGGTATCGAAGAGAAGTCAGGAAAGACAAGACCCTCATCCCTGCCCGGAGAACTATGCCGCCACTTTTCTCTAGAAGAAATCAAAACAGCAACCCACGACTTCAATAAAGAATTGATTGTCAATGAGGGTCCCTTTGTCATAGTATATAAGGGTTTCATTGACGAGGGTACCTCCCGGCCTGTGGCGGTAAAGCGCTTGAAGAAGTCGAAGAAGAATTCATGGCAAGGTGAAGAAATGTGCAGGACGGAGACACTATTGCTCTGTCAGATTCGCCATGTCCACCTCATTCCATTCGTCGGATACTACACAGATGAGGGTGAGACGATCCTCGTCCAAGACTTCATGGCCAACAAAATGCTCCGCGACCACCTCTACGACACCGACAAGGCCCCCCTTCTGTGGAAACAGAGGGTCCAGATTTGCATCGGAGCGGCGCGTGGCTTGCACTACCTACATACGGGGTTGAAGTACCCAGTATCCACGGTCACGTGAAGACGACCAATATTCTCTTGAACGAGAAATGGGTAGCCAAGGTTTCAGATTTCGGACTGTCCAAACAGGTTTTGAATAACATTAAGTCCGGCAACCTCATCCTGGACATGGAGGGTACGAGGGGACCTTTGGATTTTGGATTGTCCGAACAGATTTCGAGTAACACTACGGCTAGTTACAACGACATAGGTTGTTACACTACGACGGTATGGGGTACGTTTGGATATTTGGATCCGGAATACCTTATGAGCCAACTACTGACAGCAAAATCCGATGTATATTCCTTCGGCGTGGTGCACTTGGAAGTATTATGTGCCCGAAAACCACTGGATTTTGAACTGATGGAGGAGCAAATTTATTTGGTCCGCTGGGCCCGAGAATGCAACGAGAATGGGAGCATCGGAAAAATCGTAGATCCCTATCTGAAGCGGGAGATCGCTTTAAGAGTTTTTATTAAAATTCTATGTCCCACGCACCCATCTCAATAAGGTTTGAAATAGCTCAAACGAAATAGCTCAAACTTATCAGATAAAATATGAGTGATAATGAGATAAGATTAAAACTCTATCTCTAATTATAGTCAGATACAAATTAAACTCTGAATTTTCTTGATGGTCAGAAATCTATAAATAGCACTGAGAAGTTAAAGGGTTCTCACCTACAACATTAGAGTGCCTTTTGCCATCGTGAGACACTTGTGAGGCAAAGTTGTTAGGGTGATCCTTTCCTCATAGTCAGATCTATTTCTTCATCGAACTGATGGAGAAAGGTACGTATTATTAATCACTGTTTATTATTGTAAATCATATAGAATCGAAGATCCGTTTATTAATATTCATATTAAAATATCTAACAATAGCTCCAGAATGCTTCAAGCTGTACGTGAAGGTAGCGATGACTTGCTTGCAAAATCAGGGGATCCAACGGCCTACGATGCTAGACGTGATGGAAAAGCTCGAACTTGCACTGGAGCTGCAAGAGAAGGCGGATTCGGAGGGGGAGAAGATGATCAGTGCTGGGAGTGACATAATGGAAGATTTGTCCACAAATTCACAAACACACCCGAATTGATCTCGCAAAACTTCTCCCGGGGTTTGAGGTGAAATAATAAACAAAATACCCCGTTTGATTTGTCATTAATTAAGACATTAACTAATTTTAAATCTTTTAATCCTAATGCTCAGCTTTGATAATTTTAATGGTTTCGTTAGTAAATATTATTCTCTACTTCTAACTCTCGTCCTATCCATTTGATTTTTATTTTTTTTTAAATGTATCCTTGGAAACCACAATTCTACTAACGTACAAAGTCTGGTTTGACTCCTCAACTAATCAGATTGCAATCTTTACCAGTGAATGCCTTCTTCTTTTTTCTTTGGAATAAAACTATCTTCAATCACTCGTCATTACATAAACTCTCAGTTTCTACTATTCTTTGAATACAATCAGGTATATCTTCGAACCAAACCAAATCAACCTGTATAGATAAGCTTTCCTTTGCTAATAAATGGGTGGCTTCATTGTTAGTTCTGTGAGTATACTATACTGTCCACTCGGTCCTTTACTTCAGTAACATTTTCATGTCTTCTATTAAGCTACCATAGAAGGAAAGATCTTCCGTTGCTGAGTTAACTGCATTAACAACCACTTGAGCATCCCCTTCAAACGACACCTTAACCAGGCAAAGTTCTCTGCACACATCCATAGCCTTCCACAAAGCATAAGCCTCTGCTACAACAGGTTGATCAACATTGAGCTTCTGTCCTTCCACAGCCACTAAAAACTACCCATCTTCATCTCTAATTACAACCCTTATACCCACCTTCTTTTCCATCTTTCTTACTGTTGCATCCGAGCCTACTTTCACAAAACCAGAGCTTGGTTTTTGCCACTTTAAGGCTCTTCTGCAACTTCCCTCAGGGCTGCTGTCCCTTCCTTTAACCAGCTGTTGAGCCTGCTGAAATTCCAACAAATTGTTCTTTGCTATTCTTAAGACTTGACTTGGGGTTTTGAATTTATCATAAAAAATACTTTCATTTCTCCTTAACCATAAACCCCTCATCGCTGCAAATGTCACCTCTAACTCAGCCTCATTCAGTAACTCCCTAAGTTTATCCCACAGTACCAACAAATCAGGTTCATTGGTCTTCATTTTCTGCAACTTACACAAGGAATCTGACCATACATCACAGGCTGCTGGACATTGCCAGATTACATGCATAATGGTTTCCTCCTCCCTTCTACAGATATGACACAATGGCTTGTTGATAATTTTCCTCAAAAAGAGATTTCTTTTAGTGGCTAGGAGTTCATTAGCAGCTTTCCAAAAGAAAAGTATGGTCTTTTCTGGTACATTCAACCTCCAAATATTGTCCCAGCTTCTTTCCCTCTCTAATTGTCTTGAAAATCCACCTCGAGTAGCCTGCTTCCTATCATTCTCCAAGTGATATGCACTTTTAACATTATCAAGTCTAAAATAGAACTCTAATATAGTCTTTTAGCTATAATATAGACTCCTAGCTAAATTAGTCCACATTAGACTAACTATTTTAAACTCTAAATAATAATATAATATTATATATTTTAATAATACTTGAATTTGTTTTTTAATATTTTACAAATACACTTCATAAATTAATTAATAACTTTATTAAAAAAATAAAATTATTATTTTTCAACTATTTTTTCCCTCAATCTAATTATTTGATAAATATATTTTACTAATCATTCGCCCAACAATCACATATTTATGATCTACCTCATTTAATGTGAATTAATGTGAATATAATTTTTTGAACTGCATCATGTAAATATTAACAAAATCACAAGTTATATGCATCATCCATGGTCAATGACTAGTGTAGAAATATTAAAATATTCATTTGTGTTTTCTTTTTAGAGAAAATCTACTTGCACCCGAGGTTGGGAACCCCCCGTGTACTCGAGCATCAACGTATATAATAGTGAAACGGTGCGTTTGATTTTTGGTTTCTGAAATGTGATAGAAGTGAACCCCACAGAACACCTCCACAGCAAGCTTCCCAAACAAGTTGCCCCACCGACGACTACAAGTGCTTCTCATCTTCTTCTGCTCAAACAAGTTGCCCCACCATTTAAAACAAATCAGACAGTACCTCAAGGGAGTAGAATGACCCACAGATGATTCATCTTCTTTGTTAGCGTCTTCTAGCTCTTCTTCTTCATGGTCCACCGTTTACTCCTCACTGGAATCGCTGGAATCGGAAGCTGAGATTAGAACCTCTTTATTTTCATCTTCAATGGAAACTCCCTTTCCTCCTTTTTCCCCAGGGTTCTTTAGTTTAGATATTACTGTGCAAACTTAAATCTAAAGGAATTTGATGGTAAAAAGTTTGCGAGCTTTTTGTGAAGATTGCTATTAGGGTCTGTAGGGGAGGCTACCATGAAAATGGATTTTGGGCTGCAGTGCTTTTGAGAAGTTGAATAACGAAGGGTTGAAAACTTGAAATCGGGCCATTTGGCAATGCTTGGTTCCTTTGATTTTTCTTTCAGTTTGAAATCTGTTTTCAAATCGGTTTTTTTTAATAATATTAATGTTATTTTAATTATTGTTTAATAATATATTTACTGACCCACGTCAGTGAGTCCCCAAAAGGTACCCAAGAGCGGGTACCTGTAGTGGAGCTCTTATTGGATTGTACCGGATTAATTGTGGCCACACACAAGTTATCAGCTTATAAATAAAATGCTTTGGCAATCGCTGGTGGCTTCTATTGGTGTTATTATTTTATTTATTTTTGCTTAACGATTAAGAAATTTTTTTTAATATTATTATAAATTTTTATATTTTTTTAAATCTAGCGGTGGCTCCAGTGGGAGCTAGCAGGGATGGCTCTAGCATCGCCCATAAAAGAATATCGCTCTCCTCCTCTTTTTTTTTCTTGGTGATTAAGAATAGTTGTTTAATATTATTGTGAATTTTTTCAAAATATTTAAGAAATTTTTTTTAATATTATTATAAATTTTTATATTTTTTTAAATATTAAAAAATTATTTAAAAAAAATAAAAAATTTATTTTTTAAGCCTAGCAGTGGCTCCAACAGGAGGTAGCAGCGATGGCTCAAGCATCGCCCATGAAAGAATACCGCTCTCCTCCTCTTTTTTTTTTTTGTCTTGGTGATTAAGAATAGTTGTTTAATATTATTATGAATTTTTTTTAAATATTTAAAAACATTAAAAAATAATTTTTTTTTTAAAAAAAGCAAAAAATAAAGAAGAGAGCTCTCACAACGGTGGCTCTAGAAGCGCCCTCTAGAAAAAGCTAATCGATCGACGATTCTAACCGAAAAAGTCGACCAACTGAGGTGGCTGGTTTTTTACGAAAAACTAAGGTAAGTCTGAAAATCCGAGCGGCAGAGTCCAGGTTGTTTATAGTATTTTGCACTTCTTTATTTTACATTTCCGGCTCGCCAGACTATGTTACTCTTCTCAATCCTTCTAATTTTTATTTTTCTATTATATGTTTTCTTACTTAATTGGTTGACATGGGTGAATTTGAAAGTGTGTTCTTGTGAATAATTCAAAAGTGTTTTTTTTTTAATCTTCCAATGTTTTCCAAGGAAAGAGATTGCTAAATGAGGAAGAAATTTGGTTCAATTCAGACTAGTTTCAATTTAGAGCGGGTTTACTTATTTATTTATTTTTAATTTTTTCAAGTAATGCTACATGAAATATGTAAGTAACATGTAATCATTAAAAAAAAAAAAAGAGTTTGATTTATTATTAAAAAATTAATTTTTTATTAAAATATTATATTTATTTATTTTTTAAAAAATTCTACAATACTTGAGCATTTCCAAGATTGCAAATATCATTTTATTTTAATCATTTGTCAAGCAAGGTGTCATCAGTCATACTAGAATTATTCGATCGATTTTTTCGATCGTTTTCTCGGTATCTATAGCATTATCCTTCAACTTTCTATGCGTTCAAATTTTTTCATTTTACTCATGGCCATTAGTGGGAATTGAATCCTTCTCTAGCATTTGCTTGGCAAGAATGATGAAATGGGATGAAGAAATATTTATGAAAAGGTATAAAGAAGGATGAAGAAGAAGTCTACCAATATCACTATTAATGACTTAAAGGGTACGTTTTAATATGAATTGAGCTAAGTTGTAAATAATGATATTTTAAAAATTTATTGAGATAAGTTTAATTTTTTTATATTGAGGTGATTTAATTTTTTAGATTAAAATAACAATTCTTCTATATATGGTCGGCTACGTTCAACCGTACAGTCAGTTGTGCCACATCAGCCAACTTAAAATGCAAACAGAAAAAGAAAGTACGTCAATGCAAACAGCAACTTCCCCCTCTGGGAAACTCTGGTTGCAACAGGCGTAGGAAACCCAGTGTAATTGGGCACGCCTTTTGATTAAAAAAAATCAATTTTTTCTTACTTCTTTCCATTTGGTTTCCCTCTCTCTCCCTATATTTCGTCTTCAGCTCTCAAACTCCATTCGTCTTCCCCACGAAATTGAAGAAAAGTAGAGCTGAGCGTGAGCACATAATCATGGGAGGAGAAAAGTAGAGCTTTGGTTTCTGTAGTCGTATTCATCAGAGGAGGGAGCAAACCGAGTGGGTCTTCGTGGAAGGAGAAAAAGCAGAGGCTTTTGGCATTTTGTGATTGAGAACGAAATGTGGTGAAGACGAAGAGGATTCGAGGACATAGTCAAACTCGCATAGGAAATAAGTGAAAACAATACCGGGATTGGAGGCGAGTTGGGTCATTTTGGAAAGGGAGCACAGTACTTTAAATTTTACGGTTGCAGATAACTATATTATGTTGTGCAAACGAAGCAAAGATAAAAGGTTGCAGACAAGATGTTATTTTGCATCTTGGATGGGGTTGAGAGTCTCCAGCATAAAATCTCAGCTTTCACATTGAAAGCACATTTTTAGGTGATAAATCACGAAGTAGCAAGCGAAGTGCTGCAGAATACAAAGGACGTCACAGCTAAGTTTTTTTATCTTCCACTAGAAGAGAAGAACGGGTATTCAATGCCATCGGATGACATACAAGGTTACGGAGATGCTTATGTGGTTTTTGAAGAGCAGACACTTGATTGGTCCAATGCACTTATTCTCGTCGTTTATCCAACCCAACTGGAGGATTCTACAATTTGAAAACTAAAATTATCCCACAAATGCAAGGAAGTCATTGAGATGTACTCGAGTGAAGTCATAACCCTTTTTTGGAAAACAATAAGCCCTTTTAACTTTTAGGGTCCAACCATGAACCCTTTTTTGCCTGGTTGGAATTACAATTCTAGTTTTGGGATTCGTCCTCCTCACATGGGTGCTCTGCCATACTTGCCTCTTCATGTTAGTGGAGAAATACCTCAAGAGACTTCACATGATTTTGATATCTTTCGGTGTAGAGGAAGTTTTTAAATAGCGAGATGATCAGTGAAGGTTTTAGCTAAATAAAGTTGAGTTTAGAACTGATCAGGAAGAAAAATGGAAAGAAGTCCCATAGATGACAGCTTCTCTCCACCATGAAGATGCATTTAATTTCTTTTTTTAATCGGCCATGTCAGCAGATTCCCCAGCGGTTCCTCACCGCTGGTTGTACGTAGCAGAACTGATCCAATAATGCACCGTGAATAACTAGTGGGACCAGAAAAGGACCATCACGTGGCTCACGTAAGAAAATTGATGGAAACTACGGATGGCTTTCATGTCGTCAAGTTATGAAATATTTCATTTAAATAAATAAAAATTTTATATACAATTATTTTTATATATTTTATATTTATATATGTTATTAATATAATTAATTATGTATTAAAAAATTAATTCAATTAATCATATTAATATAATACATAAGAAGTATATAAAAATAATTATATGTAATATTATTTCTAAATAAATTTAAATTGGACCAATTAAACTAAACTTGGTTAAATTTTCAAATTATAACATCAATACAAAACTACTCATTTAAATCGGTAATAAAGATTGAAATAATAGGTATAATTCATTTAACTAAACTTTATTCATTTTTTTTAAAAATTTTCATTTCATCTCATCTCATTTTATCATTATAATTTTTTTAATTTTTTATATAAAATAAAATAAATAATTTAATTTTTTTAAATCTCATAATAAAATTAATATTAAAAAAATATATTATAATAATATTTTATTTAAATTTTAACTTTTATTTTAACTTATCTCACCTAACCTGCAAAAACAAACGATCCATGAACAAAATTTCACATAGAATTTAGAATCTATATTTGTTACTAGCTACAAATCAATATTAAGGGCTCATAAAGAGGTGTTGAGATGGTGGGAGAAATAGCAAAGAGCCGTAGTGCTAGTGGTGATCCTCGAATTTTGGCAACTCTTCTAGTGATGATTTTGCTGCACAAGAGCTATTGTAGAGCTGAGTGTTGCTGCTACTGATGCTTCAATATTCCAAGACAACATTGTTTTATAGGCCGTGAGGTCATTGTTTTAGAGAGAGCAATAAAGTTACTGATTTCCTTGCTCGTGAGGAGGCCTTCGAGGTGAATGAAATGGTTAGAGATGTGTCTCGTTGAGGCCGTGAGGTTCGTGATTTGTATAGGCTAGATTGGGTGGGATTTGTAGGCTTACATATATCTTGATTTTGTTGGTCTTGTTTTCTTTAGGTTTGTTAGATTATTATACAGTTTTTATAGGGCTGTTAGAGTTCTGTGCTTGTTTAGATTTGTTTATTGCTGTGGTTTTTTGTTGGGTAGTATTTAGGTGGTTTTTATTTTCATACTTGTACAGTCACATTGGCTTGGTTTGTAATATGCACGCACATTATATAAATATAAATATAAATATATATTTATATATATAGTCCCTAATTCTTCATTAATATTCCAGAACACGAACGGCACCTCCCTAGCTAAATATTATTTATGGGCTATTTATGACAGTGACGTCAATGCTCCCCAACTATGTATAGATATTCCGAAAAAAAGAAGAAGAGAGTATTATATATTTTCTGTGCATGCAATTAGCCAAATCAAAGGGATCGAGCAACCATATATTAATAAGGAGTTATATATATGCAGATATTTCCCGTTTTGAATAACAAATAAAATACGTTCCACAAAAATATTATGTAAATTTATAAATATGTAGTAATTAATTGAGAAATGAAGTTTGTGTTTTTCGTGGTAAGATTCGTTATTATTTTCAGTCATATATAATATTTATTTAGGTGACACATAAATTAGTTTCTATTAAAATATGAAATTGATATAAAAAATTATTTAAATTAAAACCATATTAATTAGTGTGAATTCCAGTATAAAATAAAGAATAATATCGCCCTAATTAAGTATACACGATTTGGTT
Source organism: Carya cathayensis (assembly GCA_011037825.1). Classification (NCBI taxonomy): domain Eukaryota; kingdom Viridiplantae; phylum Streptophyta; class Magnoliopsida; order Fagales; family Juglandaceae; genus Carya; species Carya cathayensis. Next base: position 714,603 of record QGSO01000290.1, read on the forward strand.
TTGGGGTTTTACCGCTTAAGAATGGAAAATGATGGGCATGTGCGCGCCTTGCGATGTGGCCCCAAAGTTCCGCAACGAGCCAACCTACTCTCACATGCGATTAGGGCTGCAAAATAAATAGGTTATTCGACAGGCAGATCGAGTTCGGCTTGATTAAACTCGAGATCGGCTCGAATCGAATATTAAATGGGCCGTTCATAAATACAGAAATAGACTCGATTATTAAACGATACAAACACTACAAGGGATTGGACTTTTACCGGCGATTACAAATCGCTGGTAAATAGCCAAAAATCCCCGCTATATTCATATAGCAACGATTTCCAACTCGCTGCATCATCGCCGGTACTATTCAGCCACTTCGTAAATACCACGGCAGAAATCAAAAATCGCCGGCAAAAATTGTGTATTTCACGGCGATTTATAATTCGCTGGCATCTAAATTCAAAAACAGAATATTATTTGGCAGCGACAATAAAATCGCTGTCAAATAATATCCCAGCGAGTATATAATCATTGGGATATATGATTGGTTTGCTGGAGAGATATGCCAGCGTTTCCGAAATCACTGACATATTATATGGCAGCGATTATGTAATCGCTGCCATATAAATTCAAAACCTGAATGTTATTTGGCAGCGACAATGAAATAGTTGCCAAATAATTTGCGTAATCGTTGGGATATATGATTGGTTTGCTGGAGAGATATGCTAGCGTTTTACAAATCGCTGACATATCTTATGCCAGCGAATGGTGAATCGCTGGGATACTTATTTTAAAACCGAGATTTTTGTACCAGCGATTCAAAAGTCGCTGGGATACATTCTAGCCGCGATTTCTAAAACGCTGGCATACGGTTTTAATTTTTGAAACATATTTCCCAACGTCCAAAAAATCGCTGCCATTGAATATTGCAGCGACTTTGTAATAGCTGGTATAGACATTTCTATTTTAGATTTGATTTGCCAGCGTTTATAAACTCGCTGGTGTATAATATTGCAGCGATATTTTAATCGCTGCCATATTATTTGCCGTTATTAAGATATTTAGCAGCGATTACGAAATCGCTGCTAAATATATATGTGTGCTCCTCGATTCTTATTTCATGGTTGTTTAAATTTTTTGACGGTGAGTTTTCAATCGCTGCGAAAACGAAAAAAGCAAATTTTTATATCCCATTATTCTTACTGGGTCTAACAAGACCCAATAAGAATAATGGGTCTCATTCATGCAATTATACCTGATTGACATTTCATATCTACATTTCATAAACATTTCCATATCTATTTAATTCAACAATTTCTGAATTGATCCAATTCAACAAAACTCATATATCAACTATCATTGGGTGGTGCACAAATACAAATCAGATATCCAAACAAGCTGAGCTATTAATTACATCATATCTAGTCATCACTATTATATATTTGATTTGAACACTCTACTATCACTAGATCAGACTTTTCATCGACAGTTTTTTCTTTGGGCATTTGCCTTTTATCAACAAAGGTGGCGAACACAGAAAACTGGTGTTATGAGCTCGCTTGCCCAAGTAGCTTGAATGGCCATATCACCACTATGATAATGAACTCTCCTGATCTATTGCATTAAGTCAGTACATCCGTATTTCCGCTGATCATGAAAACAGGTTTAACCCCATCAAAATATTAGAACTGGTTTACTTGAGAATCCTCAAAACTAACAATTTATAAGAAGAAAATAATACCTTACTTATCAAAAGATATATGTTAAGATCTTACCTTAGACTTTGTTTTAAGTGCATCCCGGCCCCATAATTGCTCCATGGTCGAATAAATCAAGGAATTGCTCAATTGCTATGCAGTTGGAAGATCTACCCCCATAGGTTGCATTTATACGCTTTACATCCCTTTAAAGCAGTCAACTTTTCAATCAGACCCCTTTCCGATATGTCCATCTCTCAAAAAGGTGCATATCGAGACAATTCTCTGTGCACCGCCACCTGTACCCCAAGACGTAAGTGCAACCTCAATATGATGGAAACATAAATATATCCGTCCTCAAAATATATACTACAATGTATTTAAGAGATGAAGTTCCAGCTCTTGTGATGTGTAACAACTCGTTTAAAATCATGTATATCAATTCACTTCAATTCTAACTGCATTTACTAATGACTTGCAAATTTTTGGTCTATGCAGTTCCTGTGCCACCCTGCACTTTGTGATCTCTTGAGTGAGGAAGACTAGAAGGTTTGGTGCATGATTTGAAATATTTGTTAATTGGAATGATCATTCTGACATCAACTAGTGTTTTGGTCCTATAATTTTTAAACTAAATTTCAAAAATTTACAAAGATTCAGTTTTTTAATTTTCAGGCCACTGAAGACCAATGTTGGATACTAATTGTTAAGCAGCTACCTTGGAATATTTGCTCTTACAATTTATTTATTTTCCTTCATTTAATACTTGATTAAACTCTTCAAGTACAATAGTCTATAATAATGGGGAGGATTTCAAACATGTGAAGTCTGGGTACTCAATTACATTTGCTTAGCTGACCATATCATTTTTCCTATTCTTTTGAGGTGCCAGTATAGAAATGTCTGTTGTGTATTTTGTGCCAATTCTGTTTACAATTTATTTAGCTTCTGCAGTCTAATAGTTTCTTAATGAGGAATTATAATGCATGAATGTTGAATTTTGGACTCCTACTTTTCAGAATATGATCAAAAATCCTTACTTTGAACAACCAAAGCTGTGTAGACATTAACATTCTCTCACGGTTGAGGAAGCAACCAAGATAGCCAATTCAGAAATCAAGTGGAAGGAGGGCAAGGTGATGGGTGCCCCCTTCATACCTTTGAAAAACTTAATTCTATTTTTCAAACTTATGCCCCCACTCCCCCTGTCCTGCTTGAAAAATATCTTGAAGTATAAAATTTGTGAAGGCTGCTTCCAATGGAGTTGAAGATGTGAATATCAGGAACAATGGACCACTTTCTGTACAAGGTAATTTATCTAGCTATTCTCAACTTTCTTTCTATCTTTCCTTATCTCCTGCATACTCTTTACTTTATTAAATGTGGCAAATTTAATAATGGAATGGTGTAGGTAACATTGATAAGGTTGCATGTATACAGTATGTTTTTGATGTGATTGTTTTTTGTGCTAACCATTAATTCGTAGGTCTCGGACATCATAACCAGTAATTCTAATTCCTTTTCCTTATCTCTAAAAATTAATTAACTGCAAGTCTACTACATTAATTGCTGTTTCATTTTCTCATTCATTTCACCACAGAAGAACAGAAATTTATTGCACATCCAATGACATTAAACCACCAACTCCAGCATCTCAAATTGAACCCTCTATAATTAGATGTACCCATGGTATTGAACTGTCATTTCAGACTCTCATGCTAATAGAATGCAATCTTCCAGTTATTTAAGGAGCATTTCAGTTTTGAAAATTGTCATATGTAAAGCTAGTCATGCACATATTTCTGCCAACCCATAAATTCATACCATATTCTATTAGAGAATGCTCAATTTATCTTACCTTTCAAATAGAACCCCTTCTTTTCAAAGGTCCAGAACAATTACCTCATCCACCTGAAACACAGATAAATCCTTTACGTAATCATCTTTTCTCGATTAAACAAAAGCATCAATAGCAAAGTGTACAAGTTTTGCTAATATCCGTTCATCACTAGATTTCATTCCACGTCAACAATTTCGGGCCTGGAAAATTCCTATTTTCCCAAAAATAGAAAGGAAAAATGTAACTGCATGCCTAATGGCACCCTTTTGATCAGACATGGTTCATATTTTAATTCACATCACGGATTGTTTTTCTCAAACCCATTTAGCTCTTACACAAGAAGTTGAGATTTTGGTTCCTGGCCTTCCTATAAATGTGTATTTTCTCTTACAGAAAATTACAAGTCTAGATAATAAAAGTAAATCCTTATTATTGAACTTTACGTACGTATAATATATATGTATATAGGGCTAGCTCTAAATTCAAACCGCCTCAATTAATTACTCTATGATCATTTCTTATTTCTAATCTTCTTCATATATATATATATATATATCTTTTTCTATTGATCAATATAATTTCAGTCTCATGTATTGTTAATTATATCATTCAAGAACGTACTGTCCACGATTGATCAGGAAGAGCATTATTTAACGAAAATGAGCTAAAATAATATAAGTAATTTGGAGCATTATTAATAAGTTCCATTTTCACTCGTTGGTGCCATATATGCACGTATGCGGTATGCACGTGGCACTGCTTTACGTTCGTAAGCAGTCATAATAGACGTATTCGCGTGGCCTGGGGCATTTAAACAATATATATGGCAACGTCTATTATTTCACACCAATTCCTCGTAAAAGCTTCTTACCTGAAGCACGCGTTAATTTCTATAAATATTGCAAACTGTAAAATAATCGATAGGTGCTCGATCACCATTCAAAGCTACATATATACCTTTCAATACACACACACATATATAAATGAATATGTATATGTATATATGTATGTATTTATGTATGAACGTATGTATAATTGTGGCTTGGACATTCTTACGATCCTACTTAGACTACATGAACATCACTTGTAATTATCTTGCTCCACATGAAATCTGTCATATATTATTTTGCAATCCGCATTAAGCATCATAGTACTCTTTGATTCTCACTTTAATTTTCTTTTCTTTTCAGTTAAGTTGTAGTACTGAAGGAGAATTTGACAATTTTATTTGGGCCTTTTTTTAACCAAATAAAATATATAGAAGGTTCATAAGATCATTTAAAACATGGTGATGAAGATTACGTAGTAATATTAATACTTGATCAAACTACGAAAACTCCTAAAATTTTCTTCCAACATTCAGTACTACTGTAGCTAAAATTGATTGAAAACGAAGCCATACCTATAATTATCAACATCTTGGTGTCCGTACAACGGTGACCGCCATCAGTATTCTCAGCATGGTGAGTCCGAACAATGATTGAGCTCCGGTGATGCACATTCGTCAATATCTGACATTGCAAAGACAAGCATGCAGATGCAGTAGTGGGATTGTTGGAATATAGATTATATATATGAGGAAAACTCGGAGACATTATGCATGCGAACGTTATATATCTGACTCAGCTTATAATGTTGTCTTCCAAGCGTAGAAGCTGTCAAAGTAATACAAGGGTAAGTCCCAAGATCGAATTCACAGGGACAAAGGGATTATCAAAGCGTTTGTGAGATTTTCTTTGTGTAAAAGATGTATCGATTATGAAGGATGAAAATTGATGTGGATCTATATTTTTAAAATTACCAAAACTAAGAGACTTAGAAAAAGTGTGTAGCAAATGAATTAAACTTGCAAGAAACAATAAAAAAACACTTGGGTTGGGTTTGAGATTCTTTTTATTTCGGATTCTAGGTAATTTCTCGATTAACAACCCAGTCAAGGAATTGATATTCAGAAGATAAAATTAAGCTCACGTTTTTGCAATATTTTCTCAAGAAATTCTCTAATTTACTAGCCAAATATATATTCATAATCAATCGAAAGAGGCCTTGATAAATTCAAGCTTTTGTTGTGCCTTACGTCAACAACAAAACAAGAGCAAGAGCCGCAATCTATTTTCCATTTGAATCCGACTAGTAATTTAGTGAAATCAATATTAAACAATAAAATATTGCATCAAACTAGAATCTAAAATAAATTAAATCTCATCCCACAACCCAAGCTTTAGAAATTAGTTACACATGATATTTTTAGTAACAAAAATAAATCTAAGTAGAACCATATCAAAAAAACTATAACAAGGTAATAAAATTGAAACTATAACAAGGAAATAAAATTGAAAATAAAACAAGGAAATAAAATTGAAACCATAACAAAGTAATAAACTTGAAACTAACAAGGTAATAAACTTGAAACTAACAAGGAAATAAAATTGAAAATAAAACAAGGAAATAAAATTGAAACCATAACAAGGAAATAAACTTGAAACTAACAAGGTAATAAACTTGAAACTAACAAGGAAATAAACTTCAAACTCACAAGGTAATAAACTTGAAACTAACAAGGAAATAAACTTGAAACTAACAAGGAAATAAAATTGAAAATAACAAGGAAATAAAATTGAAAATAACAAGGTAATAAACTTCAAACTCCCCCCCTTCGGCCTGCTGTCTTTCCTTCATATTATAGGTGTTGTCCGTGAGTTATATGAGTGGGAGGCTTGCATGTGCGTGTGAACTTTCTGCTTTGCTTTTCTTCCTTTTGCATGTGCATGTGTTGACTGCATGTTAGCCGTGTGAGTGTTTCATTTTCTGCTTCATGTCCTGCATGTGAGTTGAACTTTCTGCAAGTGCATGTGTCCATTTTCTGCAAGTGAGTTGAACTTTATGCATGTGTTCTCTTTATCCTCTGCATTTCTTTTTTTTGCTGTTGTTTTGCCGTGTATGAGTGGTTCTTGCATGTGCATGAGCTGTGTGCTACCCGAGTGGTTCATGTGTGCTGTCCACATTTTCTGCATGTGAAGTGGTTGCTGTACGTGGTTGCTGCATTGTTGATTTCTGCATGTGTTTCTTTCATTTTCTGCATGTGTGTATTCAACTTTCTGCATGTGTGAATTCAACTTTCTGCATGTGTATTTTCTGCACTTTCTTGCATTTTCTGCATGCTATTTTGCTGTGTTGCTGTCCGTTGGTTTGAGCTGCATTTTCTGCATGTGTGAATTCAACTTTCTGCATGTGTATTTTCTGCACTTTCTTGCATTTTCTACATGCTAATCTGCTTCATGTGCTGTCCAAGTGATGCTTGTGCTTGGTTCTCTTTATTTTTCTGCAAGTGTGGTGTCCCGAGTGATGGTGTGAGTGTGNGTAGCACGCCTTTTGATTAAAAAAAATCAATTTTTTCTTACTTCTTTCCATTTGGTTTCCCTCTCTCTCCCTATATTTCGTCTTCAGCTCTCAAACTCCATTCGTCTTCCCCACGAAATTGAAGAAAAGTAGAGCTGAGCGTGAGCACATAATCATGGGAGGAGAAAAGTAGAGCTTTGGTTTCTGTAGTCGTATTCATCAGAGGAGGGAGCAAACCGAGTGGGTCTTCGTGGAAGGAGAAAAAGCAGAGGCTTTTGGCATTTTGTGATTGAGAACGAAATGTGGTGAAGACGAAGAGGATTCGAGGACATAGTCAAACTCGCATAGGAAATAAGTGAAAACAATACCGGGATTGGAGGCGAGTTGGGTCATTTTGGAAAGGGAGCACAGTACTTTAAATTTTACGGTTGCAGATAACTATATTATGTTGTGCAAACGAAGCAAAGATAAAAGGTTGCAGACAAGATGTTATTTTGCATCTTGGATGGGGTTGAGAGTCTCCAGCATAAAATCTCAGCTTTCACATTGAAAGCACATTTTTAGGTGATAAATCACGAAGTAGCAAGCGAAGTGCTGCAGAATACAAAGGACGTCACAGCTAAGTTTTTTTATCTTCCACTAGAAGAGAAGAACGGGTATTCAATGCCATCGGATGACATACAAGGTTACGGAGATGCTTATGTGGTTTTTGAAGAGCAGACACTTGATTGGTCCAATGCACTTATTCTCGTCGTTTATCCAACCCAACTGGAGGATTCTACAATTTGAAAACTAAAATTATCCCACAAATGCAAGGAAGTCATTGAGATGTACTCGAGTGAAGTCATAACCCTTTTTTGGAAAACAATAAGCCCTTTTAACTTTTAGGGTCCAACCATGAACCCTTTTTTGCCTGGTTGGAATTACAATTCTAGTTTTGGGATTCGTCCTCCTCACATGGGTGCTCTGCCATACTTGCCTCTTCATGTTAGTGGAGAAATACCTCAAGAGACTTCACATGATTTTGATATCTTTCGGTGTAGAGGAAGTTTTTAAATAGCGAGATGATCAGTGAAGGTTTTAGCTAAATAAAGTTGAGTTTAGAACTGATCAAGAAGAAAAATGGAAAGAAGTCCCATAGATGACAGCTTCTCTCCACCATGATGATGCATTTAATTTCTTTTTTTAATCGGCCATGTCAGCAGATTCCCCAGCGGTTCCTCACCGCTGGTTGTACGTAGCAGAACTGATCCAATAATGCACCGTGAATAACTAGTGGGACCAGAAAAGGACCATCACGTGGCTCACGTAAGAAAATTGATGGAAACTACGGATGGCTTTCATGTCGTCAAGTTATGAAATATTTCATTTAAATAAATAAAAATTTTATATATAATTATTTTTATATATTTTATATTTATATATGTTATTAATATAATTAATTATGTATTAAAAAATTAATTCAATTAATCATATTAATATAATACATAAGAAGTATATAAAAATAATTATATGTAATATTATTTCTAAATAAATTTAAATTGGACCAATTAAACTAAACTTGGTTAAATTTTCAAATTATAACATCAATACAAAACTACTCATTTAAATCGGTAATAAAGATTGAAATAATAGGTATAATTCATTTAACTAAACTTTATTCATTTTTTTTAAAAATTTTCATTTCATCTCATCTCATTTTATCATTATAATTTTTTTAATTTTTTATATAAAATAAAATAAGTAATTTAATTTTTTTAAATCTCATAATAAAATTAATATTAAAAAAATATATTATAATAATATTTTATTTAAATTTTAACTTTTATTTTAACTTATCTCACCTAACCTACAAAAACAAATGATCCATGAACAAAATTTCACATAGAATTTAGAATCTATATTTGTTACTAGCTACAAATCAATATTAAGGGCTCATAAAGAGGTGTTGAGATGGTGGGAGAAATAGCAAAGAGCCGTAGTGCTAGTGGTGATCCTCGAATTTTGGCAACTCTTCTAGTGATGATTTTGCTGCACAAGAGCTATTGTAGAGCTGAGTGTTGCTGCTACTGATGCTTCAATATTCCAAGACAACATTGTTTTATAGGCCGTGAGGTCATTGTTTTAGAGAGAGCAATAAAGTTACTGATTTCCTTGCTCGTGAGGAGGCCTTCGAGGTGAATGAAATGGTTAGAGATGCGTCTCGTTGAGGCCGTGAGGTTCGTGATTTGTATAGGCTAGATTGGGTGGGATTTGTAGGCTTACATATATCTTGATTTTGTTGGTCTTGTTTTCTTTAGGTTTGTTAGATTATTATACAGTTTTTATAGGGCTGTTAGAGTTCTGTGCTTGTTTAGATTTGTTTATTGCTGTGGTTTTTTGTTGGGTAGTATTTAGGTGGTTTTTATTTTCATACTTGTACAGTCACATTGGCTTGGTTTGTAATATGCACGCACATTATATAAATATAAATATAAATATATATTTATATATATAGTCCCTAATTCTTCATTAATATTCCAGAACACGAACGGCACCTCCCTAGCTAAATATTATTTATGGGCTATTTATGACAGTGACGTCAATGCTCCCCAACTATGTATAGATATTCCGAAAAAAAGAAGAAGAGAGTATTATATATTTTCTGTGCATGCAATTAGCCAAATCAAAGGGATCGAGCAACCATATATTAATAAGGAGTTATATATATGCAGATATTTCCCGTTTTGAATAACAAATAAAATACGTTCCACAAAAATATTATGTAAATTTATAAATATGTAGTAATTAATTGAGAAATGAAGTTTGTGTTTTTCGTGGTAAGATTCGTTATTATTTTCAGTCATATATAATATTTATTTAGGTGACACATAAATTAGTTTCTATTAAAATATGAAATTGATATAAAAAATTATTTAAATTAAAACCATATTAATTAGTGTGAATTCCAGTATAAAATAAAGAATAATATCGCCCTAATTAAGTATACACGATTTGGTTTTGGGGTTTTACCGCTTAAGAATGGAAAATGATGGGCATGTGCGCGCCTTGCGATGTGGCCCCAAAGTTCCGCAACGAGCCAACCTACTCTCACATGCGATTAGGGCTGTAAAATAAACAGGTTATTCGACAGGCAACTCGAGTTTGACTCGATTAAACTCGAGATCGGCTCGAATCGAATATTAAATGGGCCGTTCGTAAATACAGAAATAGACTCGATTATTAAACGATACAAACACTACAAAGGGATTGAGACTTTTCCGGCGATTATCAAATCGCTGGTAAATGCCCAAAAATCCCCGCCATATGTCATATAGCACGATTTCTCAACTCGCTGCGATATCGCTCGGTATCTATTCAGCCATTTCCGAATATACCACGGCGAAATAAAAATCGCCGCGCAAAAATTGGTACATTTCCAGGCGATTTATAATTCGCTGGATGAAACAAACGAATTTATGGAGCTTAAATGCTCCAAATAACCAGATATGAACTAATACTTGTTTGTGGACATGCCAGCTTTTGATCACAGTATAAATGCCGCGAGTTTGTCGCTGCTAAAAATTTTAGATATCCCAGCGATAAATCGTGCATATTAATGGCACGTTATCAATGCTGGATATAATTGTTGGTTTGCTAGGAACGATATTTCGCCAGCGATTTACGAAATCACGGCCATAATTATATGCTAGCGAGTTATGTAATCGCTGGGCCATAGAAATTAAAACCTAATGTTATTTGGCAGCGACAATGAATATCCAACATTGTTGGCTTATATCGTGCGGATATCACGTGGTATAATTGTTTGCTGAGACATATTCCCTAGCGTTTATAAAATCGCTGACATATGATATGCCAGCGAGTTATGTGAATCGCTGGGATAGAAATTTATAAAACAAACAATTTTTTGGACAGCGATTCAAAGTCGCTGCGGATAATTCTATGCGCGATTTCTAAAACGCTGGCATATGGTTTTTAATGTTTTGAAACATATTTCCCAACGGTAAAAATCGTGCCATGAATATTGCCAGCGACTTCTGAATCGCTGGGTATAGTACATTTCTGGTTTTAGATTTCTTTGCCAGCGATTTAGAACTCGCTGGTGATATATATGCAGCGATATTTGTAATCGCTGGCCATCTTATTTCGTTGATTAATAATTTAGCAGCGATAAACAAATCGCTGCTAAATATATATTGCACCGCTTGTTTATTTCATGGTTGTTTAAATTTTTTGACGGCGAGTTTTCAATCGCTGCGAAAACATAAAAACGAAATTTTTATGATGCCATTATTCTTACTAGGGCTAGCATGACCCAATAAGAATAATGGGTCTCATTCATGCAATTGATACCTGATTGACATTTCATATCTACATTTCATCAAACATTTCCATATCTATTTAATTCAACAATTTCTGAATTGATCAATTCAACAAAACTCATATATCAACTATCATTGGGTGGTGCACAAATACAAATCAGATATCCAAACAAGCTGAGCTATTAATTACATCATATCTAGTCATCACTATTATATATTTGATTTGAACACTCTACTATCACTAGATCAGACTTTTCATCGACAGTTTTTTCTTTGGGCATTTGCCTTTGATCAACAAAGGTGGCGAACACAGTAAAACTGACTGTTATGAGCTCGCTTGCCCAATCAGCTTGAATGGCCATATCACCCCTATGATCATGTCTGCCTATATTGCCTTAAGTCAGTACATCCGTATTTCCGCTGATCATGAAAACAGGATTAACCCCATCAAAATATTAGAACTGGTTTACTTGAGAATCCTCAAAACTAACAATTTAAAAGAAGAAAATAATACCTTACTGTATCAAAAAATAATATTTGAAGATCTTACCTTAGACTTTGTTTTAAGTGCATCCCAGCCCCATAATTGCTCCATGGTCGGATAAAAAAATTGCTCAACATCTATGCAGTATGGAAGATCTACCCCCATAGGTTGCATTTATACGCTTTAATCCCTTTAAAGCAGTCAACTTTTCAATCAGGCCCCTTTTCCGGATGCATACTCTCAAAAAGGTGCATATCGAGACAATTCTCTTGCACCGCCACTGTACCCCAATCGAGTGAAGTGCAACCTGAATATGATGGAAACATAAATAATCCGTCCTCAAAATATATAAACATGTATTTAATAATGAAGTTCCAGCTCTTGTGATGTGTAACAACTCGTTTAAAACATGTATATCAATTCACTTCAATATCTAACTGCATTTACTAATGACTTGCAAATTTTTGGTCTATGCAGTTCCTGTGCCACCCTGCACTTTGTGATCTCTTGAGTGAGGAAGACTAGAAGGTTTGGTGCATGATTTGAAATATTTGTTAATTGGAATGATCATTCTGACATCAACTAGTTTTTGGTCCTATAATTTTTAAATTAAATTTCAAATTTCAAAGATTCAGTTTTTTAATTTTCAGGCCACTGAAGACCAATGTTGGATACTAATTGTAAGCAGCTACCTTTGGAGAATTTGCTCTTACAATTTATTTATTTTCCTTCATTTAATACTTGATTAAACTCTTCAAGTACAATAGTCTAATAATGTGGAGGATTTCAAACTAATGTGAAGTCTGGGTACTCAATTACATTTGCTTAGCTGACCTTATCATTTTCCTATTCTTTTGAGGTGCGTATAGAAATGTCTTGTTGTTGTATTCTGTGCCATTCTGTTTACATATATTTCAGCTTCTACAGTCTAATAGTTTCTTAATGAGGAATTATAATGCATGAATGTTGAATTTTGGACTCCTACTTTTCAGAATATGAACGAAAAATCCTTACTTTGAAGCAATCCAAAGTTGCAATAGAACATTAACATTCTCTCATGGTTGAGGAAGCAACTAAGATAGCATTAGAAATCAAGTGGAAGGAGGGCAAGGTGATGGTTGCCCTTCATACCTTTGAAAAACTTAATTCTATTTTTTTACTTATGCTCCCACTCCCCCCGGCCCGCTTGAAAAATATCTTGTTATATAATTTGTGAAGGTTGCTTCCAATGGAGTTGAAGATGTGAATATCAGGAACAATGGACCACTTTCTGGTAAGAGGTAATTTATCTAGCTATTCTTTACTTTCTTTCTTTCTTTCCTTTCTTCTGCATACTCTTTACTTTATTAAATGTAGCAAATTTAAGTCATGGAATGGTTTAGGTAACATTGATAAGGTTGCACTGTATACAGTATGTGTTTGATGTGATTGTAGATTTTGTGCTAACCATTAATTCTAGGTCTCGGACATCATAACCAGTAATTCTAATTCCTTTTCCTATCACATAAAATGTAGTTAACTGCAAGTCTACTACATTAATTGCTGTTTCATTTTCTCAATCATTTCACCACAGAAGAATGCGGAAATTTATTGCACATCCAATGACATGTAAACCAAAAACTCCAGCATCTCAGCATTGAACCCTCTATAATTAGATGTACCCATGGTATTGATCTGTCATTTCAGACTCTCATGCTAATAGATTGCAATCTTCCAGTTATTTTAAGGAGCATTTCAGTTTTGAAAATCGTCATATGTAAAGCTAGCCATGCACATATTTTGCCAACCCCATAAATTCACACCATATTCTATTAGAGAATGCTCAATTTATCTTACCTTTCAAATAGAACCCCTTCTTCTCAAAGGTCCGAACAATTACCTCATCCACCTGAAACACAGATAAATGCTTTACGTAATCATCTTTTCTGTGATTAAACATCTAAAGCATCAATAGCAAAGTGTACAAGTTTATGCTAAGATCCGTTCATCACTAGATTTCATTCCACGTCAAGAAGATCGGGCCTTTTCATCCTATTTTCCCAAAATATAGAAAGGAACAAATGTAACGGCATGGCTAATGGCACCCTTTTCAGACATGGTTCATATTTTAATGTAATCACAGATTGTTTTTCTCAAACCCATTTAGCTCCTAGCACAAGAAGTTGAGATTTTGGTTCCTGGCCTTCCTATAAATGTGTATTTTCTCTTACAGAAAATTACAAGTCATAATAATAAAAGTAAATCCTTATTATTGAACTTTTCGTACGTATAATATATATGTATATAGGGCTAGCTCTAAAATTCAAACCGCCTCAATTAATTACTCTATGATCATTTCTTATTTCTAATCTTCTTCTTATATATATATATATATATATCTTTTTCTATTGATCAATATAATTTCATCTCATGTATTGTTAATTATATCATTCAAGAACGTACTGTCCACGATTGATCAGGAAGAGCATTATTAAAGAATAATGAGCTAAAATAATATAAGTAATTTGGAGCATTATTAATAAGTTCCATTTTCACTCGTTGGCCATATATGACGTATGCGTAGCACGTGGCACTGCTTTACGTTCGTAAGCAGTCATAATAGACGTATTCGCGTGGCCTGGGGCATTTAAACAATATATATGGCAACGTCTATTATTTCACACCAATTCCTCGTAAAAGCTTCTTACCTGAAGCACGCGTTAATTTCTATAAATATTGCAAACTGTAAAATAATCGATAGGTGTTCGATCACCATTCAAAGCTACATATATACCTTTCAATACACACACACACACACACACATATATATGAATATGTATATGTATATATGTATGTATTTATGTATGAACGTATGTATAATTGTGGCTTGGACATTCTTACGATCCTACTTAGACTACATGAACATCACTTGTAATTATCTTGCTCCACATGAAATCTGTCATATATTATTTTGCAATCCGCATTAAGCATCATAGTACTCTTTGATTCTCACTTTAATTTTCTTTTCTTTTCAGTTAAGTTGTAGTACTGAAGGAGAATTTGACAATTTTATTTGGGCCTTTTTTTAACCAAATAAAATATATAGAAGGTTCATAAGATCATTTAAAACATGGTGATGAAGATTACGTAGTAATATTAATACTTGATCAAACTACGAAAACTCCTAAAATTTTCTTCCAACATTCAGTACTACTGTAGCTAAAATTGATTGAAAACGAAGCCATACCTATAATTATCAACATCTTGGTGTCCGTACAACGGTGACCGCCATCAGTATTCTCAGCATGGTGAGTCCGAACAATGATTGAGCTCCGGATGTGCACATTCGTCAATATCTGACATTGCAAAGACAAGCAGATGCAGTAGTGGGATTGTTGGAATATAGGTTATATATATGAGGAAAACTCGGAGACATTATGCATGCGAACGTTATATATCTGAGAAGCATCTCTTATTTTAAGAGACATAATGTTGCCTGCCCGTTTACAATAATGTTGCACGTTTTTATCGCTTGATGCATGATACACCAGATGTTGCATCTATTAATGGAATGATACCATACAGTACTATATATTAATAGAATACTGATAGAATGGCCTCTAGCCTAACTGATTTTAGTCTGTGTACTAATATCTATGTGGGCTTATATATAGATCAGATCATGGATAGACTAGTAAAAGATTTCTTTCAAAATCATGGTGAGTTTCTCTACTCAAATGACTTGCAGTTTATATATATATAACTTTAGACAAAATCTTGAAGATGTGCTCTTGTTTGTCACATTTATTTCAGCTACGCATTATTGTTTAAATGAAAGAGATTATCATCGACAGATCAAGGATTAGAAGATCGAGACCACCGTTTTCTCGTAAGGATGATATTACTTAAATGAATGTTCATTGAGAGGAATTCAACTAAGGAATTACAATCATATCGGCTATACACCCCATCCTCCCCCGGGCGGAACAAAAAACCAAAAACAACAAAATAAGTACCACCAAACACACACACATATACAATAAGTCTCCTAACTTTTGTCAATTGTTGTATACTTGGCCTATGCCTATTAATGGTGTGACCATAATCTTTAGGTGATTAAAGACGCATCAATAACAAGCTGCCTATTAAACCAGTTTCTTATCTATATAAATTGTCACAATCTATTTTTTTCTTATCTATTTAAAAAGTCTAATCTATTTTTTTTGAAGGTTTAAGAAAAGGGCTAGACCAACAAATATAGCTAGTCACAAATATAGTTGGTAACTAAATTCCATATTAAGGCGTTGAGCCATGGTTGTTGTGGTCAAAATCGGCAAATTGAAGATTTGTATTTAGAGAGTCGCTTACCTCTTGGTACTTGAGTCCTTTCGAGTTGGAATGGCAAAGAGGCAGCGGACCCTCGTATCAGATTGTCAGATATTCTGAAGCACTCGATGTGCTCAAAAACTCCTCAAAATAGACGACATCGGTCCGAGTCTTTCTTATCTCCCCACAGTTGACAAACTCGTACGTTTATTATATACATATATATATATATATATATATATATATATTACTGCCCAGCTGTCAAATGACTTCCAAAAAAACCACCCAAACTGCCAAAAAACCATAGGACCCCCCTATGGGTCGGGGGTCTCGTTACACTGAGTCTGTCGATATGACTCAGTGAATGACGGATGATCCTTAAAAAATTCTTGAAGCATTCTGTCAGTCGCAAGCTGATGCTCCCTAAGAGCCCGCATCTCTGTAATCATTGTATCCAGCCTACTCTTATAGTCATCAGCATCTTTCTTATGTTGTTCAGCATCTTTCTTGTGTCTTTCAATCTCACTTTGGTAGCATTGCATTCTAACTTGGTCACAT
Organism: Carya cathayensis; assembly: GCA_011037825.1. Lineage (NCBI taxonomy): Eukaryota > Viridiplantae > Streptophyta > Magnoliopsida > Fagales > Juglandaceae > Carya > Carya cathayensis. Next base: position 731,133 of record QGSO01000290.1, read on the forward strand.
TGGCGCGAGGACTCAGGGATGACCATCTCCCCCAGTCCTCGTGCATATCCAGGTCGATGGCCAAGGACCTCCCTAAAGACAGTCGCTGCTGCCTCATCACCACGTTGCTCTGGCTCTAGGCCATCCAATCTACCTTGCATCTCCTTCTGCACAAAGTCAAAACAATACTGGTTACCAATATAGGCATGTGATATGTACTCATTTATTATTATCTTAAACAAACATAGATCCCTGGTTACGAATACTACTCACGTAAGCATCTTCCGTAGCATCAGTCACAAACTTATTCTTCTTCTTCGACCAGCGCGTCTCCTTATAGAAATCAACCAAATTTCCATTCTCCGCGCGCTACATTTGTGAGCATTACGTATAAGAAGTCCTTTTAACCACTACCAGGGAGTCATATAATCATATCACAAGACGCCCATGGAAATTATTATTGGAAGGAATCTAACTCACCTTTTGCTCAAGTATTCGGACGAATGATTTGCGGCCTGATGTGTGATTAATTGCTTGCTTCTTTCGGTTCTCCGGTTTTGAGCTGCTATTTTCTGCCATGCACATTAGGCATGTTAGCTATAATAACTATCTGTCTTTCCCACGACAATATGGTCACATATTAAATGAAAGATTTTATTGTTTAATTTGAGAAAGAGTATATATACCTTAAATGCATCGCTACCTCACCTCCCACACAGCTTGACCCATACAAGGGGGTCCACTAAGCTTGTCCCATGAGCCAACGCTTCTTCATGGCTTCCAAAGGATTCGTAAATCTTGTGTAAATCGTGATGGAAGCTGTTGAAGCGCTTACGAAGTGCCTTTGTCACCGTCAATCTATGGTTTTCACGTTCCCAGTCGAACACGAAGTCAGCCTACAATGACAAAGCGAACTAGTATTAATGTGACGGTTATACTACTTAAACCACTTACAACTCATTAGATGAAAGTAATCAACCCAATAACTTACCCGAACGCGGTCAATGAGCTCCTCTTTCATGGCTTGTGGGACATCAGTCCAGCGAGCATGACTCATGTCACAATACTATTTTACAATCCATGATACTCGTGTTGTGAACATTGATGCGTGTTCACAACACGGGGCAGTCTCACCATCATTAATCTTTAAAAGCATTTTCCCGTGCTTCCTCACCTTCTCAAACTCTATGCATCTAGCGGGCCCACGAATGCGTTTTCTCTGTTGCTGCGTAACTTCGGGCTCCGTGGGGGCATCCGCAACTATATATCAAAATTTGAACTATATTAGTGTATGTCATTATAAAATCTCTTTACACTTATACACACATATAAACTAGTCAATGCATTCATATTGTAAAAACACACACCAGGTGGTGGTATACTGGAGTCTTCCAAGATTGCCTCTTCTCTAGCTGGCGATTGTTCCTGCAGTGGTGAAGGTTCCCTAATAGGCGCAGGTGTGGGAATCGGGTTGGTTGGTGGTGGGGGACTTGGGGGCTGTGTCGAGTCATCCGATGAATTTTGATTACACTCCTCAGGGCTGTACACTGAGGAGATTTTTGCTCCCCGTGGTCGGTTGTGGCGAGCCGAGTACGGTACATGGCGCCTAGCACGAACACCCCGGAGTCTCCCTCCGCCTCTAGAACTCGGTCCCGCTCGGTCACCTACGTGTGTATGAGTTAATATCATTGTAATAAAAGTCTATTACATTCCACAAAATAATCTCAAACTCACAGCCAACAATAGAAATAAGATCAATTATCTACCATTTTCAAATACTTCATGCGTAGCCTAACCCGTTTATTCATCAGCATGTGTATTTGGAAAGGAATAACTTATCGATCTAAATTATATACCTTGATAATTTATAGTACTCCTCATGCCTCCAACTTGAATGTTCGATTGCATGATAAATTGGTCGATAAGTTGAGAAAGCAATTCGTACCCAAACTTGGAATTTCCAGCCTTAATGCTACGTAGTAATGTTTTCCCCTCACCTGAGCAATTTGAGTCATATGAAACACATTAGAAGGCAAACAAATTTTCTGGAAATAAATATATGATAACATAAATGATATGTTACTCACATAGTAGTTCAGTCCTAGCATATATAAATTATACGTAATGGTTTTACGAAATAAATAAAAAAATGAATTTCTTCGTAATGGTTTTAATTGTTGTATTTAGCTTAATGAATATTTTCTGTCCTGTAAGTATTAATCTGACACATCCTCTTGGCCTGTGGATAGGTCCTCCTCATCTGAACATTCCCCCTCAGTATACGCATCTCCAGAACCAGAAGTAGTCATGTCATCATTAATAAACCCGAATGCATCTATGCGTTGACCATCCACTTCCATGACTTCTCGTGCATCAATATGACTAGGTGGTATATCAAGCCTATCCAGAGGAGTTGACACTGGATCTGCATTATCGCACTGAACTGGTTCATAATAATTTGATGACTCACTTTCTTGATCAGCCTCATTAGGACTTGGCTCGCCATCATTAATATCATCCAAAACCCTCGACACGGACGGAATGTTATATACATTTCTATTTGTATAGTTCTGCACAACACCCCAATTCCCTTTTCCCCTTAAATCTCTTATGTAGAAACATTGATCAGCCTGACTCGCCAACACGAATGGTTCATCCTTATACCACGTCCTGTCCATATTGACACTAATCATATGGTCATCCACCCGCACCCCTCGTTTTCGATCACCAACGTCAAACCAATCACATTCAAATAGGTACACCCGACGCCACTCCATGTAGCGTAACTCGATGATATTTTTTAGACATCCGTAAAAGTCTGCATTATTTGTGGCCTCGTCCCCAGTTACCAACACCCCAGAATTTTGTGTACGGCGACGCAGTTCACGATGCTTCGTATGAAACCTTTTTCCATTTATTATGCAAGCATCATATGATGCAACCCAATGGTCAGGCCCGCAAGCCAACACATACAGATCAGCGGATACATCAAGTGGATTCTTGGTACGATGTTCCTGGATCTAAAAAATTATTTGTTGAAAATGTGAACAAAATTATAAAAATCATCATTCCAAAACATGTCATCAAATCTATAATGTTTCAACGTAGATAAGGATCTCGTAGAACTTACACGGTGCTTGAACCAAGTTGGAAAGTCAGTTTGATGCGTGCGATCGATGCAATTTGGGTATTGCACCTTACATATCTCGTAGTGTTCCCTAGATTTGGCAATTGCATCGCAAACCAACAATGGCAAGACGTTATTGTTGCATATATAATCAAAGTAGTTAAATTTGAATGTAAGTAGATGTTGCAGTAAACAAGTTTATGCTTACTGTATATAGGGTCCAATCTCCGAACAATTGTTGAGCACATACCAGATGGCTGCCTTAAAGCGTTTATCTTCTAATTGTACATTGGAAGCTATACCCAAAGTACGAACTTTCTGGTTAAAAATTTTGAATCCATCTATAGTTTCCTCTTCATCAGCATCAATATTGCGGTCCGCTCGATTGAACTTCGTCTCAACATCTTTGAGGTATATGGAGCAAAATGTCAGACATTCAGTGTGAATGTAGGCCTCAGCTATTGAACCTTCTGGTCGGGCTTTATTCTTAACATACTGTTTGAATTTTCCGAGATATCTCTCAAATGGGTACATCCACCTATATTGTACTGGTCCCCCAAGTATAGCCTCACGAGGCAAGTGGACAGCTAGGTGGATCATGATATCGAAAAAGGAGGGAGAGAATATCATCTCTAGTTTGCATAGAATGGTGACAATATCAGTTTGGAGCTGGGATAGGCGATTCACATCCAGTGTTTGAGCACACAACTCTTTGAAAAAAGTGCTAAGTTCAGTCAAAGCCAAGGCAATGTCACTTCTTAAAAAATCCCCCGCAGCGATTGGGAGTAGTCTTTGAAGGAAAACATGGCAGTCATGGGATTTCAACCCAGTGATTTTGCAATCACGTAGAGAAACACAGCTCGAGATATTGGAAGAGAACCCGTCTGGAAATTTGATACCGGCCAGCCACTCACAAAATTTTTTCCTTTCATCTCCATGAAATGTGTACATAGCATTTGGCATTGTTACATGATCACTTTCATGCCTCAAATGTAATTCTTTTTTATAGCCCAATATCTCCAGGTCACGCCTTGAATTGATATTATCCTTAGGTTTTCCTGAAGTGTTCATTAAAGTGAATAATATATTTTCGGCAATATTCTTTTCAATATGCATAACATCTAAATTATGCCGCAGTCGAAGTGTTGACCAATAAGGTAATGTGAAGAATATGCTACATTTTGTCCAGTTCAGCTCTTCAGCAGTACGTTTTCTCTTCCTATGAGATTTGCCAAACATTACATCCCCAATCATCTGCAATTGAGTTAGGATATCGTATCCTCCTATATCCCTTGGTGGCATGCGATGATCTTCTTTACCATTGAACAACCATTTTCTCCTTCTCCACATGTGATCTAGCAATAAGAAACGTCGGCATTACAAGACGGGCAAGCTAATTTTCCCTTTGTTGACCAGCCAGAGAGATTACCGTATGCAGGAAAGTCATTGATTGTCCATAACAACGCAGCATGCAATCTAAACGTCTCCTTAGTTGAGGCATCATATGTAGGTACCCCATATTCCCAAAATTCAAGCAATTCATCGAGCAACGGCTGCTAGTAAACATCGATCTCATTCCCTGGTGACCTTGGGCCTGGAATAATCAAAGATGTTATAAAGAATTGGTCTTTCATGCATGACCATGGCGGCAAGTTATATGGGACAAGAATCACAGGCCAAATGCTATGAGGTTTAGCCAAGTTGTTGAACGGAGTGAAGCCGTCACTTGCTAGACCGAGCCTAACATTGCGAGGATCCGAAGCGAACCAACTATGATGTTCATCAAATTTTTTCCAACACTCAGAGTCAGCCGGATGTCTCATAATGGTATCTTCTATCGCCCGTTGGTCTTTATGCCATCTCATTTCACCTGCTATCTTCGCAGACATAAAGAGACGTTGCAATCTCGGTTTCAACGGAAAATGGCGCAACACTTTTTGAGGTATAACGCGTGATCCATGTGTATTTGGAATCCACCTCGAAGCCTTACATACAGGGCATTCATTAAGATCGGCATTTTCCTTCCAGAATAAGATGCAGTCGTTGGGGCATGCATGGATTTTGTGGTAATTGAATCCCAAACCGCACTCCAAAGACTTTGACTCCTCATATGATTGTGGCAAAAGCGCATCAGGAAAGGAAGACCGCAACAGATCAAGGAGCATGTCAAATGACTTAATTAACCATCCACCGACTGACTTGATATGTAATAACTTGACAATGAAGGACAACTTTGTAAATTTAGTACACCCGTCAAAAAGAGGACGTCGGGCATCTTCCAATAGCTTCTCAAAAGTAGGTGGTGGTGAATCTGATGGTATTGGTGGCCTATTTGGCGCATCCATGTTGTCCTCAGGCACATCAACAAAGGTGCCTGACCGGATGTCATCCAACATATGTTGCATGTCATCGATGTAATCATCTTCTGGTAAAACCTCATCATCAGCATCATCGTCACTAACGTTCAATGTTGTCTCCTCCTCCCCATGAAATATCCACTGGGTGTAATTTGGATTGATCCCTTTGATAAACAAATGGGATTCCACCTCAAATATTGGTAGCCAAAGATTGTTAAGGCATGTACGACATGGACACCGAATGCGATCCCGTCCACCAGCATGGCTTCGTGCTTGTGTGAGGAAATTTTTAACCCCTTCAGCATATACAGGTGATAAAAGTCTATCGGCAACGTTCATCCAACTTTTGTCCATCTAAAAAAAATTTGAAGGGAAATAGAGTTAAATCAACCGAGGCCGTTTTCCCATAGAAAGTTGATGAAGTCACATGAGCTATTAGAGTTGGCTGTAAAATGTGGAATACTAATATAGAGATCGAGTACTGGACAAGCCTGAAACCCGATGGTACTCCAACATTGATTGAGTGAACAAAATCACTTGTCATCATTTAGACACGTAAACTAACCCTTACGTTAGTGTTGACAGGAGAATAAATGTTTAAATTGAAGAACATTCATTTTCTTGTCAAACTAACTAATTCAGAGGTTAATGGTCATGTATGGCACAAGGATTTCATGGTTGTGTACATGTATATGTACCAGATGATAATCATCAGGGAATTGCGTAGATAAAAAGATAAATGGGTCATTGTTTATGAAATTATGTGGAAGAAAAATTTGAGTTCTTGGTTGTGGATAAGTTGTCATCTACATTAACGTGATGACAAACTCGGAAATGATGCTAACTACGTAGTCTCTAGTTGGCTTTATGGTAATTTATCGGTAATGGATACAAACCCCTATATAGTATAATGCACCAAATCTAGACATCATAAGATGGCACCAACATATATATGTGTATGTATATATATATGGGTATTTTCACATCTGTATATATATATATATATAGGCATACATGCCCTGGAAAGATAATAATGGTGCATATATAAGAAGTAGTCATGTGAAATATCCAAAGTGAAAGAAAAGCTAGAACAATAATTAAATCATACATTGAGGTATAGTCAATGTATGGTTTGACTAACTCGAAGAGCAAACAATGTAGATATCCAAAAAAAGGTCTACAATTCATTTTAACGTTCTATTTATTAAAAAAAGACTATCAGGATTTCAATAATGGGAAGTAGTATTATTGAAACTACTTCAAGTACAAGGAGTTGAAAACAATGATTGCATTCGTTACCTTCAAGGGCCAATGATGTCTGGTTCGGATCACCCCTGGTTGAAATGACGCCCCTAAACAAATATATCAACCCCAGTCAACGCATATTTAGATCAAAAGCAATCGATGTCCATCCTATTACTCTGCATTGGAAAATCCGAGTAATTTTCAGTTTCAAATCAATACCAGAATGGTAACACAAACAAAATCACATCAAGAAAAATATATGCGAAAATAAATAGGTGGAATGGTTTTAATCACAAATTGAACTACATAAACCAAACTAAGGGCTGTCTAATGTGGAGCATATTGTCAAAAGAAATAAGAGATGTTTTGAAGATAAAGAACACTGTTTGGAAGACTATAGGGTTGGTTACTTGACTACTTTGGGTTTTTGGGCAAAAGGTAAGGTAATGGAAAATTGTGTAAATAATCTAAACGGTATTTTTTTATATTTTAGCAAACATAGTTTTAGTAGAAAATAACTAGCTAGCATAAAGTAGAATAATAGTAACTTGGCAGTTACTATTGCCTCATTACACTTGATAGTTGATACTTCTCCAAATGTCACAACTCAATAGCAAAAAGCATATGGACGTGCTAAGCAAGAGGTCACACGTAAACTTGGTGATTTCCCAAGAGAACAAGGTCATGAACAAAAGAACATAAAACATAAAGTCCAGCGTTTAAAATCCAAAAAGAAGGTAAGTGGAAGGATCGCCATCCTAAAGAAAAAACATAACCAATACAAACTTAATCGAACAAACTAAAACCCATGTCATCATCGGACTCTTCAGCCGGCTCCTCCTTCTTCTCTTACTCCTTAGAAACAGCAGCCGGGCCAGCACTCGAATAAGCTAATGCAACGGGGGCCACAGCAACAGCAAACTTGCTAGGATCGTCCAGGTACTCCTGAGTATTCTCCGCCTGGGGGTGGGAATACTCAGTAGTGACAGCAATTGCTAGAGCATTGACTAGAAGGCATTGATGAACATATGTGGTACAGAAGCTAGGGTTGGAGTATGAGAGAGCCAGTGACAATGAGGTGACCATGGATACACCAATGGCAAACTTCTCAATAAGGCCATACTCGGTAAGATTAAGCACCTCAGGGCTGAAGACTGAGCCATTATCATAAATAGATAGGACAATAAGACCATAAGAGAATGGCCTTATTCCATGCTTTGCAAGCAATCGAAGCCTCAGAGGAGCCGACCTTGTCACCCTTCTTAATAAGCTCGACATGGGTAGGGAGCCATTTCAACAAGTACCCTTGTTAATCTTTGTTGGTATGTTAAGATAATGGAAGAAAGAGGGCTGTGAAGGGTCGAGGCCAGTGTTGCCGGGAGGGACAACAACATCAATTGGAGGAACCAGCCCAACACGAGCAGGTGCTCCAACCTTGTACTTGGCAACCTCCTTGCTGACCTCCTTCAAATCACCCTTTGTGAAAATCAGCCCCACGTTGGCCACAAGAAGGGGAATGAGGTTGAGGAAGGCTTGATTGCTGGTATTCTCAGCATGGATCCGGACAGAGCGCTTCATCATGGTGTTCTTACCAATGAGCACCACAGAGTCGCCACATAGACCCCAGCGAATGTTTTGTAGCTGGTTGGATCCGACATGGTCGGCCGCCACCACCAAGATTTGAGTGTACTCGTCAAGCAGCTGGCACAACTTTGTGTCGTAAGCAACCTTCTTTTCCGTAGTCCTGATGGGTTTCACCGCAATATCTACGATGCTATGGGTTTTCAAATAAAACATAGAAATCGAACTGTAGAGTTCTGACTCTAAGAAATATAGCAAAATCGAGGGCCAACACGAAGTTGAGGGCTCAGTCAAGGATTTGTAGCGAAACGGCGCCTCCTCTTTAACCTCTCCTCATAGTACTAGGGTCGAGGGTTTGTTTAGAAGGACCTAGAGACGGAGGAGGCGAATGGAAGAATTCAAGAAAAAAATCTCCTCACCTGTTGTAGTTTTCTGGGTTGTTTTCATCTCTTATTTTGCGGAAAAATGTAGCTTTAATCTATGTATAGCTCCTCTGTAAATGGGATGATGCCTATTTCTTGGATAAAATGAGTACTTATAAAGAAAACAAAAACAAAAACAACAAAGAAAAAAACAATAAATGTAATGAACAGTGAAGCATTTTCTAGTACTGAAAAAGTGCACATGGAAAACTACCTAGCATTACTCTTATTTCCCATCTGTTTTGCAGCAAATATATAGGTTGTCTAAGCAAGTATTGTGTCAAATGATTTGAAAACAGTGCAGCTGAATGTTTTGGGAATAGCATTATGTTGTTACATAATGCTATTTATATACTATCAATGTACTATGATTATTTGGGGTTGTACCATTCAGTTTTGGAATCTAATTTCATTCCAAGATACTAGATGTATGTAAGCTGGGGCATTTCTTCACGTGATGTAGAATTTTTTTGCTGCCAAGAAAAAAAAAAAGCAAAGGAGATCCAACTCATCAAACTATTTTAAATACTGAGTACATATCGAGTCTGTAGAGATTACTCACCCTTTCATGGCAATTTTGGTTGGTGGGTCATAGAACAAGCTAAAAAATAGGTTTGAAGTCATACACTGTGGTTTATGATAAATCAAATTCTTCAAAAATAACTATGATTTTATTTGGCTGGAGTTAATTTGAAGGGGAAACATTAAGTGAAATTATTGCTGGAATTTCACTTAATTAGCTTTGTTGGCTTGTACTGAAACCCAAACTTAAAAATCCTAACAAAGGACGATATAGGAAATCTTTTGTCCAAAAAGAGGAGAAGATTTTGGCACTTCATCTTAAAAGAACTCAATTAAGTGTTACCCAAACACTGAAGTCAACAAAATACTTATTCCTTCCAACTCATCTTGGAAGGAATGCAATTACATGGTGTACAATAATGTTTGTAGATGCTGATCATGTTTTAGATATTGTTGTTGTCACAATATGTCTATATCTATATCTGTACAACAAATTTCCTTTCCTTTTCCCCATCTAAATTATTTTTAAGTGATGAGAAGAGGCTAAGATCAAGCAATCCAAAGTAGTGCAAGTACTCTGTAAGCCACCCAACAATACAGGTCATTCTATTTCAGCAAAGACACAAATGGATCATGCAATAGACAGAAACATCTATCAAAAAATCAAGGAACTCATGTACTGGTAACTATGGAAACAAAACCAAGCCAAGGCTGTGATCTCACAACTGGTTTAATGACAAGCCTAACAGTTTACTTTCCTAGGAGAAAGAAGATAAATAGGGTAATAAGTAATTTGATATCTATTTTACAATCAATCAATGTGATAGTGCAACATATAAACTAGTAATTTTTTATATTTCCTAAGACAAATTATTTCATAAATATCCTTGATTCAGAAAAAAATAAAGCTCTAAAAATTGAACTTGTAAAAACTCATATAGCGTAGGTCTGTAATCATTGCTCATGGACTAAATAACTTTAATTTGATAGGAATATGGCCATAAAACAAAAAGGGCAGCCGCTAAGTGGACAGAGATGTCACGTCTAAAAAAACATAGTTAGGGCGAAGTTGATATTTCGTCACAAATATCAACTTTAGTTAGGGCGATCTATGTTGTCCCTAATGTGGATATACCATGCTGCAGAAAAAAATATAAAGTAATAGAGCATAGAATATCACAAAAGTAAAACTGAAGATGTTAGACAAATTAGAAGCCATAATTATGGGAAAAGAAGCTGATGATTGAGTGGCCTAGCTAGATCAAACCACCCGTACGTTGTGGCTCTGAGTATATCTCATGGTAGCAATTCCAGTGATATTGGAGTTGCTGCATGCTTAGTTATATATTTGCATTAACAATTTTTTAGATTATTATTTGGAAGATGGTTTTTGGAGACTCTCAAAGTTTATGTAAAGTTTGAGGGGGTTTTTACTATGGAATGAGACATAGCTGTTTTTTTTGGGTGGAAGGGGTTTAGTGGCAGAATATACCCAACATCTCAGAAAACAGGTCAAAATTTCTCCATATCAAACATACCCACGTTAGTTTCCTAGGGAAATAAATTATTTCCATTAGAAGAAGGCCTAATCTTATGTTAAATATAATCATGAAATGGTGGAAACTTTAGCTAAAGACATATAAAAGATCATCGAAAGGGGACGAGATTCGAGCCATGGTTAGGGGAAGAATACAGTACCTGGATCCATGTATTCATGATAACTAGATCAAGAGTAGATACAAAGATAAGTAATATATCTAGCAACGTATGTTAAATATCCAAAATAATTAAGACGGGTTAATTATTCAATAATTACTTCTCTCTGATGTTAGACAAGCAACTACACTTTTTAAACAATTACTAGTTTGGATATAAGTAGTACTGGAGAGATACATAGTGCATATGATCAGGAGCTAGCTACAAACTACATCCAAGAAAAATAATTTGAAATATGCATTTATAAAATAACAATAACAATCTTGTGATAAAGTGTACAAGTTATTAACCCGGCCTTTGGTAGCCATGTGGGGTGATAGCTTAACTATCTAGATCAATCTGTGTAGATCGAGGGTGATACGAGTTCGTAAAAAACTAAACAAGAAGACGTAACAGCCAAAAGTCCGATGCTGAACTGACAACATGGTCTATATATCATAATAGATGATACTCTTAAAAGTTATTGCAACAAGAAATATTGCTTTGAAAAACTATAGAAAAATATCTTGTAAAGAAAGGGTTCATATAATACATAGTCTAGCTACTTACTTACTGTTCAGGTACAATGTAATATAGTACCAACAAATTGTTGAAATAGTTGAATCTATAGGAAGAGGAGAAGTTCCTTATTGATCTCTAGAAGACTACGGCCTTTATGATCCTTACTTGTGGTGGCCTAGTATTTTGATGAAATGATCTTTTTTATAATATAGTTATCTAGCTAGCTACATAACTACTTTGGAATTAACCTAATTAATACATATTATTAGGTTAATGCCGTTTCAGAAATTGTTATGGAGTTATAATGGTTTCAAGACGAGCCATGAAGTTCTCTAACCTAAGGAAAGTTGAAGATTTTCCTATCCAACTAAATTTTAATTTGTAGCATTCTCCAAATTAATGACTGATACCATGATAACTGACATTATAATGCATGAAGTTTGGTCGGAATTTTACAATTCTAGAAGATAGTTGTGGTATGTTTTGAAGGAGAATTAGGGAACTTTTCAAAACATGGTTGAAAAGATGAGAACTGAGAAGCAGGAAAATTCTGAAAAGGGAAGTGATAGTAGTATAAAGATCATTGGAAGTTTCACTGGCTATGAAACAATACTCTATCAAGAATTTTCAAAAATTAAACTCATCATTTCCACACCACATATATACACAGAAAAATGTGATTTGTCATTTTTGCCCATATATTTAAACACATACATATTTATACGTTAATATGTATGTGTTTAAATATAATGGCGAAAACTAAAAATCACAATGTCCATTACTTCTTATTGAAAAACAGAGAGAAAACAGAGTCAAGGATTATTTCAGTTGTTATTATACTACAAGTGTCTAGATTTACCTTCAAGCTTATTTTGGTCTTTATACTGATCTTATGTTGATATTTGGGTTTAAATCTGATCTTGTACAGAGTCATTTCATTCATTACCAAGGTGATTGCATTCATTATATACTAATGACTGTTGCATTTTCTGGATCATTCTGTTCCTATGTGACTGTTGTGTTTTGATGTAGATATTTTGCTTTTTGAACTAAGTTAAAATTATTATATAGAAGTAGCCATGGTTGTTTTGTATTTTGGGAGTAACACTATGTTCCCTATTTCTTGAATATAGGGAAGGATTGTGCTCCAGATTGGACACTTCTGTATCTGGTCAAGTAAGCAGCAACCACTCTGATACCTCAACTAACAATGAAATTAATGGCGATAGAAATGATCAACCTCAAGCAAACAATTTACAGGATGTTCAAGATGAACCTAGTGAACGATTTGAACCTCGTTATGTCTATAAATTATGGTAGGAATGATTTAAGAGATGATGCTGTTGACGATATTGGAAGGCAAGGATCCAGTGCTCATGAAGAAGATTGCCAGGAACAGGTTTCAGAGAATGATATATTCATTCAAAGGGGAGATGGTACCGATCACAATTTTGAATGGAAACTCCCAGGAAAACATTGCCAGTGAGCAGGTAGAGACATTGTTGAATGGATCAGGAGAACATAATAATGTGCAAGAAGCTGGTGAACAAATCAGTGGACAATCTGGGAGAATTGTTGAGGGAAGTTATACCCTTGGGTCGTCAGATCATACTGAGAATTATGATATAATTTGCCCAGAATCTGCCATTCAGATGGAACAGTGGCCAGAACACATTATGGAAACCGAGGAAAGAGACTCACAATGATATTAATGTTGAATAAGGTGAATGGTGGGATGGCATTAGAGAAGTTGTTGATGAAAACAGGTTGGGAATCAATTCTAACCACCAAGAATGGGGGAATGAAGATATGGAACAGGCTCAACTGCAACAAGCACTCGAAGAGTGGCATGAGGATAATGGTTTTCAGGAGGCCGTGCAGCATTGGCTAGAAGGGCCTTCTGGTAGCGAAGCTGTTTGGGATCATGGGGTTGATACAGTTTACTTTCCCGAGGACGATAATGTTTACAGTGTGGAACTGAGAGAACTTCTAAATAGGTATGAGATTTGCCACACAAGAATTTCTACCCAATCTACCAACGGTTATAGTACCTTGATTGGTGCTAAAAAGTATGCAAATGTTAAATTCCTCCTTCAAGAGCTGATAGTAGCATCCAAGATTGAACAATTAACATATATAAAGAAGTAGAAAAAGATTAATTTGTTAACTATACTTTCCATCATTCACGACAAATATTACTTTCGATCATTTTACCACATAATAAATGTTACTTAATTACGATAATGTTTGAACTCAGCGATCAAACAAGTAGCTAGGCAAAGATATCGGCCTATAGGATCATGTTTGACTTCTCTTGTAGTACTGTGAACCTCTTGAACGCTTCACATCCAACACACTTTGAAGAAACTAGAAAGGAACAACTCTTGACTATCATGAAGATTTTATTAGTGACATCTGATTATTATATTTATGAGCACCCTCCATATGATTTAGTGCTAGTCTGCTAGAACTTTGCAGAAACATTTATCATTACACAATGTATTTGCTCCTATTGGTCTATTCACATTGTTTAACTTATTGCCTACAGTTCAATTTTCAACTCAACCTAACTTTTATTGTTTAGATTAAAATATTTAATAAATTTACATCTTAACCTGTTCTATGTATAACATAATAAATTATATACCATTGATTTGTCCCGGTTTTGTCATGCTAAGTAACAACATGGGACCAAGTTGTAGATGCAAAACTAATAGTGGGTGTTGATACATATTAGCATATTTATCAAAACTGAATGTATATAAGCAAGCTTAAAAAGACAGCCTTTTGAATAAATAAACATAAGCATGATGCTCTTTGAAAAGAACACCTAGTTTCAAGCAACCAACCATACTAACACAGATATTAACAAGCATCCAGATTTTTGGAAAGAACAAAAACAAAGTGTTGGAGGAATCAGCCATTGTTTAAAGCTTGCATGGACAATGTTGGTCAAATAGGTTTCTCTTGCCCAAAATTATTTCCTAGAATCTAGCCCTAAAACTAACCTCAAATGCACAGATTCTATGAATGGGGTTTGCAGAAACAAGTCCTAGAGATCAGACCTAAATATATTTGAGGTTGAACATAAGAAAATACCAACTACCAAGAATGATAATCAACCAATGAATTGAACATGCACAGCATCGACATATTACAAAAAAATAAATTTAAATATAAAAAAAGGACACGAAGCAGAAAAATACAAATTGTGCATGTAATCCAACAATCAAGTCACCCCTTTCCATGGCGCTATGTTCATGCATGTTTGGAAAACATAATGAACATATGGCAGAAATTACCCCTTTCCATGGACTGCCAAGCCTCGAAAACAGTAAGAACTGGGACTCTCTCGGCCGTTGTTTCTGACTAACAGGAAATGGAAGAAATTACCCCGCTCTAGATCAGGACAGAGGCCGATTTTGGCTTTGATTGCCGTGTGTACATATGCATTCAACAGAAGGGGGATTTAATTTTTGGTAAACGCAGTGCAAGGTTTAGAAAGTTTAAGATTTGAAGGGGGTAACATACAACCTAATGGGTAAGCCGAGCGTCGTCTATACAGCGTTGGTTTTGCTTGGAAACGATGACCAAGCTTCTATTTGACGCCGAACATGTAGTGGAGGCCAGAGAGGTAGCTTTGGGAGCGATTGGGAAGGGGGGATTATCGTCGCCGCCGTCGTATCGACTCGCCGGAAGGGATTTTACTCGCAGGTGAAATAGAAATCGAGTGAAACAGAAGTCGAGGGAGGAGAGGCACTGTGACTAACTGGAGGCTGCGGGGAGGGAAATAAAAATGGTGTTTTGGCGCCCGGATTATATTCGTTGTATTGCAGCGACAATTATCGCCGTTAAAAGAATTTTAAGTGCTGGGATATTATACATGACTTCAATCGCCACTACAACTTGCACTGTCACCAGCGATTAATAAGTCGCCGCAAGATTATATATATTGCGGCGAATTTTTTGGCAGCAGCACTAAAATCGCTGGGAAAAGCCCCTATTCTTGTAGTGCCTGCAACACTCAAGAAACGCATGTAGTAGCAAAATAAATAAAGCATGCTACAACGCACGAAAAGAAGAAAGCGGTAGAAAGGGGAAAGTGTTGGCACAGAAAGACAAGACATCAGTTGAAGAAATACATGGTTGTACACAAAGAGAAATTAGGAACTCGATGCATAAAGCACTTCATAAACCATGTTGTACATAAAGCTGTGAATTATTACTTGTAACTCACTAGGAGATTAAAAAGTTAGTTTTTAGAAGTTTTTCTTTTTAGCTTTTGTAAAGGTATATATAAGAGTGATCCTTGTATCAATAAAAAATAGATCAATGAGATAATATTTTCACTGCATTGCTTGATCATTTCGTATTCCAATTTATGTTTTAACACATATCCTCGGTTCTTTTGGACACCGACTCCTGTGATTGTGGAGGAAATAAAGATTGTGGTGGAATTTTTGAGGACCATCCTTGATAAAATTCTTTTTAATTTCTAAAATTGAAAGAGCTGAAAAATTATTAAATACCACTAGAACATGGACGATTAAATGATGACAAAATGCTATGTAGGCCCTCAAATATATCGTTCAAAATTATTGCTAATTTATTTGAATTTTTTTAAATGTTTTAAAAAGTTATTATTTGTGTATTTATGATTTTTTAACATTTAAAAATAAAAATAAGATACACTAACAATATAGTTAAGGAAAGACTTGAGCGGACGGAATAAAAGCACCTTTAAATAATTGAACCAATAGCCATATATTTGCCGGCCTCACATCTTCCTTCTTAATTATCCATCACAACTATTCAACTACTAAGTACACACATATGTATGTATGTAGTTGTCATCCAAACATCCTTGTCCACCTAAGTTCCTTCCGATCAAAGACAAAAAGAGTCATTCATGTATTCATTATAATCTCATTCTTGTGGTCAAGGTTTTCTCAAGTGCAGGAGAATTTTCGTTGGTGTGGGAATGATAGCAGGGTGTACTTCGTGAGAAAGGAAGAAGAATATGCAAAACGCGACGCTTAGTGTATTAGTTACAATAGCACTAATAAAGGAAGAAGAATATGCCCATGAAGAAAAAAGAAAAAGAAAATGAAGAGGAACATCAGCATAATAGCACTTACCACTACAAAAAAAAAAAAAAA
>QGSO01000290.1:749948-776925 GCA_011037825.1 Carya cathayensis
TACGACTACATTACGTAGGCACTTGCTGACCTGTTTGCCATACATGGGGTCTAAGAAAAAACAAAAAGTCTTAGCAGTTGAGTCTAAGGAGGCAGATGGTGGCTTCACTGTCTCAAACTTTACCTATGATCGTAGTAGGGTCCGAGAGCTTGCCTCTCATATGATACTTTACTATGAATATCCATTCTCTTTAATGGAACATGTGGTATTTAATAAATTCATGAGTGCAAACACTCCATATTGGGAAAAAATGTATCGGGCTGCTTCAAAGAAAGAATGCATGAGAACTTATGAGAATGAAAAGTTGAAGTTAAGGGCTTTGCTTAAACATGTGAATAAAGTTCATATCACAATTGACATGTGGACTTCTTGTCAAAAACTTTCATATATGTTAGTGACTTGTCATTTTATAGACTCTGATTGGCATCTTCAGAGGCGTGTCTTGAACTTTTGTAATGTGCCACCTCCACATACTGGCCTTCTTATTGCTGATGCTTTAGAAAAGTGTTTCCAAAATTGGGGGATTGAGAATAAAATTAGTTCAATAACTGTTGACAATGCTAGTTCAAATGATGTGGCCATTCGGATCTTGAAAGATGATTTTAGGTTGAAGAAAACACTGTCTGTAAGTGGGCAACTGTTTCATGTACGTTGTTGTGCACATATGACAAATTTACTTGTACAGTATGGACTTGGGGAGATTAGGGATATTGTTGATTGTGTTAGAGATGGTATAAAATATCTGGTAGCATCAGAGAGTAGGCTCAAACAGTTTAGTAAAATTGCAAAACAGTTACAATTGCCCTCAAAGAAGCTGATTTTAGATGTGCCTACAAGATGGAACAACACTTATTTAATGTTGGATGCTGCAGTTCAGTTCAAAGAAGTTTTCCCTAAATATGGTGATCGAGATAGATGTTTTGAATGGGTTCCAACTGTTGAAGAGTGGGGGCAAGTTGAAAATGTTCGTCAACTATTAGCTATTTTCAATGAAGTCACCAATATTGTATCTGGTTCTGATTACCCAACAACAAACTTATTTCTTTCTGAAGTTTAGAGAATGAAGGACATCTTAGGTAGGAAGAGTAGAGATGAGAATGAGTACATGAAATCAATGGTAAGAAAAATGAGTGCTAAATTTGACAAATATTGGGGAGAGTGTAATCTATTGATGTCAATTGCTGCGGTGTTAGATCCTAGATTCAAAATGGTCATGATCCAGTTTTGTTTTCCTTTAATTTATCACGGGCTGGAGGCTGCTAAGAATATTGATCATGTCTCTCAAGTGTTGCTTGAGTTATATAATGAGTATGTTCATGAATATAATTCAACTCTTGAGGCACAAAGAGAGCAGGATAATGCTGCTCGAATGAATGTATCTGGTTCTTCCTCAAGTGTTGGGACTGGGAGAAGCATGCAGAGTGGCCAGTCATTATTTAAATCTTTTGTTAGAAGTGTTGATACCGTGTAGCCTAGTAAATCAGAACTGGACAATTATTTAGAGGAGAGCATTTATATTTGTGAAGAGGGTTCAGATGCAAGTTTTGATGTCTTGGAATGGTGGAAAACAAATAGTCTCAAGTTTCAAACTTTGTCCAAACTGGCCCGAGATATTTTGGCTACACCAATTACCACAGTTAGCTCAGAATCAACATTTAGCGCAGGAGGCAGAGTCATTGATCCTCATCGAGCTTCACTGAAGACTGAAACTGTCCAGATGTTGTTATGTGGGTCTGATTGGGTTAGAGCATTATATGGGATTAAAAGATCATTAACAAATTATGTAAGTGTAATTTATTTATTTTAATTGCCTATTGCTATTTTACTATTTTATACTTACTATTATTAATTTATTTATCAAAATACTAACTACTGTTTTTTTTCTTGTCAATAGATGGATGTTCCATCAGAAACTCATATTCTCTTGCCATAGCAATAGCCCCATACAGACTTAGATTCTGTTTTTTGAGCATGTTGAAAAAATGGAGCATTTGGCCAGCTTTATAGTTTTATCTGGTTTGTTTTGGGTAATCTATATGATTTGGTATATGAAATTTGGACAGTTTGGTTGTTCTATCTGATTTTGTTTGGGATGATATTAGTCATGATAGTTCAGGTAATTTCTAAGTTCTAACTCCTCACCATCCAGATTTCCTAAATTTGTTTAAATGGCAAATTAAATTTTGCATTGCAAACATCCCTTGACAATATTACTAAGTTAAAAGTACTTGAGTAATTTTACAAGGGAATAAAAATTATATTAATTTTTTTACTTCCTCAGTGTGTGCAGGTTTACATGGTGATTTTGTACAAGTTTGGGAACTTGTTGACTTCTGACATGGTGAACTCACTTATTTTGTATAAGTGTGGTAACTTCCTGTCATTATGATTTTCCTTTACTTTGGTAACTGCTATCTGAATGATTTTCTTGAACTTTGGTAACTTCTTCTGATTCTGTGAACATCTGTTTTGGTAACTGCAGTTGGCCATCTTGAAAATGTTTGGCTGATTTTGTTGAACTTTGGTAACTTGTTATGAACTTGTAACTTCTTTGGTAACTTATTTGGTAATTGCCTATTGACTATTGTGGGCCTGTGGCTGGTAACTAACTACCAACTGCATTTTGTATCTATTTTGTATTGACAGTTTTGTGCCTGGTATGAGAGTATTGAGTATTTTGTATGTCTATGCCCATTGCAGTTGTCAACTTGTCTACCTCACAGTTTGTTGTCTGGCTGATATGAGTCATGCCTATTGCCTATTGCTGGGTTGTTGTTTTGGATCTGTTGTAACTGCATATTGCATTTGGTAAGTTGGCTGAATCACTGATGCACATGAATCTATCAGATATTGGGAACTTGCTGACTTATGTGACTCACTGACTGTCACGGTGATATCAGATTTCAAAACTTGTCTAAATCCCTAATGCACATATTTATTTATAATATTGCTTGTATGATTGTATTGTGTCAGTGTAACTTGTTAGAGATATGATATTCATTTGTTAGGCAAATTAAGTTTTGCATTTTCTGTGGGATATCCCTTGACAGTATTACTAAGTTAATAATGCTTGAGCAAGGGATTAAAAATAACACCAATTTTTTAGTGTCTTAGTGTTTATGCAGGTCAACAATGCCAAGATTTCTTTCATGATTCCATGAAGACTGAGGACTTAGTCATTTGACAGTCCATTTTTTGTTTTGAAAAATAATGTATATTATTTCATAATTTATTGTTGTAATAATTTTTTTTATTCACTTGTTCCATTAAGATATAAAATTTCGTTTAATATTGTACCATAGGTCTAGCCGTGATACTCTTGGCATGAGAATTTGTACTTAATTTGTTATTTTACTTCTGATTTATTTTAATTTTATAATTTTATATGTTTTTATATTTAATTTTAATTACTGGAATATTTAATAAATGAGCCGAGCTTGGCTCGTTAACATAACTGAGCTCAAGCTCATTTTCAATCTACACGAGCCAAGCTCGAACTGGCTCATAGGCTCGGCTGACAAACGAGCCGAGCCCAAGCTCGACTCGAGTAGTGACACACCCCCAGCTCGCTCGAACTCGACTCGTTTACAGCCCTACATGCGATCAAGATATATCATCAAGGAAAAAAAAAACCGAGCAGGTTTTTTATTGCACTAGAATCCAAATTACTATTTTAGAGTTTTTCAGTCAGAACAAGATTGTGAATGACACAGGACCATCCTCAATCAAGCAATGTTTACCCTATAAAAGACAAAGCAATATTCTTGAATAGAAATTTAAATAAAAATTATTCAAAATAATTTCAGTAATCATATTAACTTGCTGAAAGAACAATGAGCAACTCATATAGACAAAAAATATGAAGAAGAGTTCCCTAAATGGTTTGAACGGCGGGTAATGACTCCTATTATACATTTTTTTTTTATTTAACTTTTTATATCTAGTGATTGTTTAGTTATATATACGTTCATACTCTATTCAATATGTAGGTTGTACAAATGCATGGTAGAAATCCTAATGATGTCTCGGGCGGGCTATATGCATTGCCGCGTGGTCCATGAAGACACGAAATTCAATATTCTGCGTGTATTTTTCAGGGAAGTAGGTATCATATAATGGATCAAGAGTGTTATAGAAAAACTCAAAATAATGGTGTCCTAGTAGAATGAAGTCATGAGGGAGAGAACATAGATTTTTATGGGGTTATTGTGGATATAATTGGTTTGAAATATTTGGGGGATCTTGTGGTATATTTGTTTAAATATGATTGGTGGGGTTTAAGCAATCCAAGAATGGGAGTATCAGATAATGAATATTTCTTGAGTATTGATGTATCGAAAAAATGGTATGAAAATGATCATTTTATTTTCGATTTCCAAGCATATCAAGTATTCTATTTAGATGATCCCGAGTTATGAAATCAATGGCGAGTAGTACAAAAGTTCTTTTCAAGAAATATATATGATGTTATCCCTGAGGCAGAGAGACAAAAAGAAGAGGAAGATGATTCTTTACTTAAGAAGCATATCAAGAGAGTCAGCCTATCTTCAACTTGTTTGTGGATTTGAGCTAGTATGAGATTATCCCTTTGCATAGAAGAGATATTGAGGCTGAAATTGTTGATGCAACAGTTGAAAAAAATGTGAATTCATTTAAAGTATCTACAAATGAGGAGGGCGAGTGGTCCACTGAAACTGATATGAATGATTGATGTGTTTTGTGTTCACATGACACTTTTGTGACGAATCTTTTATGTGATGCAGGGTATTTTGAAATCATGCCACTCAAGAGGAAGGTGGCTCCCTTCCCATCTCCACTGATGCCTAGCACTCCGATTAACTTACCAATGGAAATTAACTCTCCAGATCAAGGTAAAAAATTAGTATAATATTGTTATAATTAAATAAACATCTAAACAACTTCATCTCATCTCATTGTTACAACTTTTACAAATCTCTATATAAAATATAATAAACAATTCAACTTTTTTAAATCTAACAAAACAAATATTAAAAAATTATATTATAACAATATTTTATTTAACTTTCAACAAAACATCTCATATCATCTCATATCATATGAACTGTGTAACCAAACAGGACCTAAGATTAACATTTCTGACAATCATACTAGAAGTGATAGAGAACTAGCAGCCTGACTTGCTTATTACGTAGGTACTCTCACACAGACTTATACACTTTTGGCTGCGAGTTTATGATATAAAACTCTCCAAGATGTTAAAGAGCTTATTGTGAAGCACTATAATCCAATTAACTATTCCAAAGTTTTTCAGTCAGAACAAGATTATGAATGGACACAGGAGCATCCTCAATCAAGCAATGTTTATCATATAAAGACAAAAAATTTGAATAAAAATTATTATATTCACATTTATAAGGTATATAAATAATAAATAAAATAATTTAATTAGTTTAATAAAAATAAAATAAAATAATAATAATAATAATAATAATGATAAATAATTTTAAAATTTATAGATTGTGAGGTGCAGAAGGATGATAGCATCTCTTGTCATTTAAATTTGTTGTGGTTAGTGATCTTTGCCTTACGAGGTACATTTGAATGATGAGAAAAGATATTTGCAACTGTCAATTGTGCAAACGTTGTATAATCATTTTAAAAAAAGTAAATAAAACATGAGACTTACATGAAAAAATTAATTTTTTAACGCTACTATTTTTCAAAGTGATTACGTAACGTTTACGTACTTCACGATTGTATGTAGAATTATTCATTTTCATTACTACTAGAAGTGGGGTGTGGGTTTTGGTCGAGCTTTTTTCTGGTGTTTTGATAGGTAGCGCTCTTTCGAAACTGAGGAAGCACTTGGGTTCTTCAGGAAAGACAAGACCTTAATCCCTGCCCGGAGAACTATGCCGCCACTTTTATCTAAACGAAAAAAAAAAGCAACTTGCTACTTCAATAAAGACTTCATTGTCAGTGAGGGTGGCTTTGGTATAAGAGTTTCATTGACGAGGGTGACTCCCGGCCTGTGAAGATAAAGCGCTTGAAGAAGAGTACATGCCACAATGAAGAAATGTATAGGACGGAGACTCTATTGCTCTGTCAAATTTGCCATGTCCACCTCATTTCATTCATCAGATACTGCGAAGATGAGGGCAAGACGATCCTCGTCTACGACTTCATGGCCAACAAAATGCTCTGTGACCACCTTATCAATATCGACAAGGCCCCCCTTTTGTGGAAACATAGGCTCCAGATTTGCATCGGAATGACGCGTGGCTTGCACTACCTACACACAGGGTTGAAGCACACAGTCATCCACCTTGACGTGAAGGCGACCAATATTCTCTTGGATGAGAAATGGGTAGCCAAGGTTTCAGATTTTGGAATCTGCAAACAGGCTTTGAATGACATCTAGTCTAGCAACCTCGTCGTAGACGTGGAGGGTATGTGGGGACCTTTGGATTTTGAATTGTCCAAACAAATTTTAAGTATTAACACTATGGCTAGTTACAACGTCTTAAGTGGTAACTATACAATGTCTTAAGTGGTAACTGAGGAAGGCCAAATTTAACTTCCTAAGCTCCTTATCTGAATCTTTATGGTTGTCCTTATACTGCTGATGGCATTGCTTAAGTTCTGCCAAGGCTCCTTGCGCCTCAAAAAGATCAAGGGTGGTAAGACGGGTCTTCTCCACAGCGGCCGCCAACTCATGTGCTAGCCCTTGATTGGTTTCCTGCGAACAAGTCAATTCTTCACGAATTGAGTCTCTCTGGTGCGGGCAAGAAGGTCAGCATTAAGGTAGGCCAATTCAGACTCAAAGCCTTTCTAGGTGTCAGAAAGTTGGGACCTAGTTGAATCCCTTTTTGATTGAAGAAGCCTTAAGGCGAAGTCATCCCTAGCCTTTTTCTCTTTGGCACGTCGTACATTGTTACGAAGCCCGACGACTTAGAATCTCCGAGTACAGGGAGTGGGAATAGCCCTCTAACTGCTCCAACAATATTTGCAGCTCCCTTTTCTTATCGACAAGCACCTCCAGCTCCGCCCTATCGACCCGCCATTTCTCAAAGGCAATCTTGGCCACATAGCACATCCTTAGCCATTCTCGAACTGCCTTTTCCAGGTGGGCCTGGCTCACCATAATCCACTCTGCCAGGTCATTGATTCCCTACAAAAATGGTAGAAAACTTGACTGGCCACGCCGCCAAATCAGAACTACAAATAAGCACACAAAGAAAAAAAACAAGCCCCACAACAACAGTACCTCAGAAAGTCAATCCTTTAGATGGCTGGCTATCTGGGTGGTGGCCTCAGCTTGGGCATTTGTGGAAGAGAATGAAGCACCGCCAGTGGCCTCTTCACCAAAGATCTCCTCAGGGCCAAGGACATCTCCTGGCAGAGAAATTCTGTCAAGCTTCGGTGTTGAGTCTACCACTCCTTCTAGAGAATGTCTAAGACCTATAGATGGGAGGGTGGCCCTGGTATAGGCCAGGTCAGCTTCAATTAAGTGGGTGTCTTCTCCCATTAGACCACCCAAGCCCTCGATAAAAAGGGACTCAGTGACTCCACCAAAAGATGGGGTGAAGAGGGGAGGAAATAAAAGGCACTCACCGTTGATATTCAACGAAGGGGTGGTGCCCCAAGAAATAGTGGGTGGTGGGGACTCTAAGAGGGGGTCGCTAGGCTCCGCTTCTTCGTGCCCTTACTAATGGCAGGGAAGCATGCTGCCAATCACGCTCCCTAGGTTTTCATTCCCATCGCACAGGCTCTCTGTGTGTATGGGAGTAGTGCCCGCCCCATCAACAGGGAGGCACTTATCGGTTCACCATGCACATTCCTGGTTGGGAAGGCACAAGACCTTCTATCACAAGTGAGCGAATGCCTTCACCCATGATGGGGTCTAGGTTGAGGGTGGCGGCAACCTTGACGTCTAGCTCACCTTCTCCCACCAGATCCTCAAAAATCAGGAACTTAAACGTGGGACTGGATGCCAATGTGGCTCCTATTGGGGAGTCTCAAGCTGAAAGGTGACGGCTATATCAAAGAGGGCTAAGTTAGCCAAACCCTCAGTATCTCTCAGGGCAAGCGAATGCAACCGCACGGGAGAGGCGCTAGACACAATGAGCAAAGCAGTAACTAGCACGGTGGATGTTTGGACATGAGCCCTCTTTCTTTGTATCTTTTCTTTTTTCTTCTTCTCCTTCTCTTTCTTACTTTTCTTCTCCT
This sequence comes from Carya cathayensis, assembly GCA_011037825.1. NCBI lineage: Eukaryota > Viridiplantae > Streptophyta > Magnoliopsida > Fagales > Juglandaceae > Carya > Carya cathayensis. The sequence continues at coordinate 758,160 of QGSO01000290.1, forward strand.
TCTTCTCTTTCTTCTCTGTTCGTTTGTTCTTTTGCAAGGCTTGGCTGTCCTTCTTGTCCTTTTCTGGGGACTAGGGGGGAACTGCAGCCGAAATCAAGAACGAATGCCCTTGAATGCGGGAATGATTAGGGGACATCAGGAAGCGATCAATGTGGATAGGGGTCAGCAAGAAGTCAATCCAAAGATAGTCAAGGTGAGCCTCAGCCCAGGAATGAACAGTTTCAATTCGGGTCATTTCTCGAATTGGCAAGGACTCCAAGCTTGCCCATAAACCCTTTTCATCAAGAAGCGCACCCCAATTAGCCCTAACTGAAAAATCTCGCTGGGGGTTTCAGAGGCGGGATACTCTCAGGCCTGGCCAATGATGAAGAAAAACTTACTTGTCCAATTCTTTGCATTGGAATATCGAGTTTCAAACTGAGCCAAGGTTTGCCCTTTATTTTTCTTGCGGAAACTAATGTCGTTGCCTTTGGTAGCTAGCCTCATGTTGTATAAGGACAAAAATTCTCAAGCAGTCAAATCAAGTTAAAGATCCCCAAAGGGCTCCAAGGCCTTACGAAATACTATGCAGCTGCACAGATAGAACCTCAATGCAAAGGGATGGATTTGTGCAAGATCCAAGCTACGAAGTTCCACGATGTCGCGAAGAGGGCGACAGAAGGGAAGCCTTAGCCCATGAGCCAACAGAGGCACGGTCAGCGTGACCCTGCTTGAAAAACCCTCATCATCGCAACACCTGTGTGGGGGAATGTCCAATACCGTCGTCTCTAGAATGCAATATTCTTCATGAATCGTTGCTAAATCCCTCTGCCTGAGGGCTAAGCACCACCCATATCTCTCAAAAGTTGGGACATCCAAGATGTGTGACAATTGTGCATAATTGCCACTGTGTTCAACCATGGAGAATGGGAGTGAAGAGTAGCAAGTAAACGGAGAGGAATGAATAAACTAGGAAAAAGAAATGGATGTAGAGAGAAAACATGAACAAGAAAGGCACAAAAAAGTGTACTAGAAGAAGAGTAAAAGGCTCGAGGGAAATGTATTTGAAAAGGCAAGTGCGAAGGGCCAACTGCCATAGGCATCATAGTCTGACAAAGGAGTGGAATGGCAATTGTTGAACGTAAATCCGTCGCCACGTCAGCTATAAGTCATGAGTGCCCTTAATTCTTTAAAATGGGAAGCGGCGTGAAAGGGAAACGTGACTAGACATTGGGGTAATTAATGGTTTGTAGATGGGCTCATAGGTGATTAAAGGGGCCTGAAGTGTGAAATCCCATAACAAGGTTCGTGTGTTAAAAAAAAACAGAGAAAAATATGTGAGATTTTACAACATGAATTCCCCATGCCTTGGAGTGAAGGGAATTAGCGGGGTAGCTAGAGAACCCATTTGGCGCTTCCAGCCCAATAGATAAGGCTTTCTATCACACGACCCAAGCTAGAGAACCCAAGCCCAGTAGGCATTTGCACGCCACCTTGCATGGAAGGATCCTAATTTCATGCATGTACGCAGTTATTTTGATTACTCAGAGATATTTTAGGCCGATAAACATTGTGCAAGATAGACAACACACAAGTATGATCTCATATGATGCTGATCTAATTCAACTAGAAACCTCTATATATACCAGGTAATCCCAAAGACAATATATCTCTTAATTCTAAATTACTAGTGTGTTATTCTTTACTGACTTAAGCATCAGAGTGTTTTCAAGCGTATCACGCCGGAGTCTTCTTATATCATGCTGGTGAACGGTTGCATTCGAGGTGGTGGGACATGTCCTTAATAGGGTACTTTATGTTATGTGTGATATGCCATGACACCAAACATACTGTTTGCATACATTTTTATGTGTCGTGTTTGAAAACTGGATTTTTGTGTTAAGAAAGGGTTTTGGGTATATGTGTAATGAATGGATTGAAAGAAAGGAAAATGAACTGTAGGGATGGTGATAAGCAGGGACGGAGATAGAGTTCCGCTTGTGATTTTTGCCTATGGTGCATGCAGTGAGGATGGTGATAAGCAGGGATGGTGGTAACTCCCACCTGTGATTCCTACCTACAGTGCAAGCTGTAGGAGGTGATAAGCAGAGATGATGGTAGAATCCCGCCTATAATTCCTGCCTACGGTACACGTAGTAGGGATGGTGGTAAGCAGAAATGGTGGAAAGTCCCACCTGTGATTCCCACCTACAGTGACTAAAAAATGGATATATTGGGCCATTTTCTAGGAAAATGACGGTTTATGATTAAATAGATATGAAGACCATTTTCTGAAAAAATTTTGTATTTATGTTTAGGCCATGTTTTGGAAAGATGTCGGATGGTATTTAATGGACGTTTTTTTGGGCCAAATGTGATTTTGGCGTGTGTTAGAAAACGTTTCAATTTTGGGGAAAATGATGGTTTTGTTTTTGCATGTTTCTTCATGAGGATGCATATACATTGGTTTGCATAACCAATTGAAAACCGGCAAACTAACCGAAATCACACCAAGATCGATGTTGCTGGTTTTCTCCCCTTTAACCAGTCGATACTACGTCCTTAAGAAACTATCGGTGCAATTTCGAGCATTGATAACATCGGTTTTCAACCCTAGCGGGAGGATGCCTCGACCACCTAGCTCTGGCAATGTGAGTGTAGTGGGAGGATGCATCAATGACATAACTTTGGCGATACAAGTGTAACAGGAGGATGTCTCGACCACGTAACTCCTTGTGGTGGGAGACAATGCGCAACCATACTCTGTGGCGGGAGCTAGAACTTGATTGTACCCACAAAAACAAACAAGTTAGATTGAATAATTCAAATCACAAGTTTGAGGTTTGCAAACCTAGGCCATCTCGCTTGAGTGTGGTGAAGGCTAGTGACACATGGGCAATGCCCATTGACAACCATGCTTTAGCAATGATGAGGACACAGGATGCTAGCGATACAAAACGATCAGTTCTAATGACAACAAATTAATATGCCCAAGCGGTGCTTGAGAGGTAGCCAGTTTTTCGCACCACGTAGGTGATTTCCAACGAAGTAAATTTCTAGGTGTATAGACATTAGGTCTTCATGAACCTCGAGGAGTTTTGTGGGAAAAATCTTCAAAATTTCAAATTTGTTAGTAAAAATAAAATAGCAAGTTTGAAAGAGACAAACCATAGCAATTTAGTTGCTGCTTTCCATTCTTCCTTGACTGAGATTGTTCACTGCTGAATTATTTTACACGGGGAAATTGTTTGTCGATCTTGAGCACTTTTGTAGAAATAAAAATTGTTGATAATTTTTGTTTGTTCACTTTCTTGGAGGCAAGGCGAGTTCAACTCCGAGTCAAGGAGCTCGACTTTTTATTTTTTTATATTGGACTGTATCACTGAGACTCACGTGTATAGCAAGGAACATACTGTATATGGTGAGGGACACTCCACATGGTGAGCAATTGGCGAGGAACACTCTGTGGGTGAGCAACTGATGAGGAACACCCTCTGGGCGAGCAATCGTGGTGAGCAACACTTGTGGGCTAGAAACTGGTGAGCAACACTCTGTGAAACCCACGTGTGGCGAGCAAACCATGTGGGACTAAAGCCACTGTGGCAAGGAAACACACTGGCCGCAACTAGTAGTGGCGACGAATGGAACTAGACCACGGTGCTGGGCACGTGAGGACTTTTCATGGTGGCACTTATGATGGAGCTAGGCAGTGAGTTGTGGCAGTTTCACGATAGCACATTTGTGGCAGTTTCTTCCTGATCGTGGTTGGGAATCATCACATTGGCGACAGAAGTAGCCGACGAGCTAGATAATGACTGCTATTGACCTCATGAGCTCGCAGTCTTCACAAGAGCTCATACATAACTGTGCTTGGCTACGAGGGAATGGCAAGGAACATTTTGTGGGCGAGGAACTTCAGTTGCGAGTATATTGTTGGGGACCACCATGTCGGTGATAGAAGAAGCTGACGAGTTGGGTGTGGCCGAGATGGCTCTCTCAGGGTGCTCAGCAATGTGCCCTCAGTGCTCGCATGGTACACTACTACAGCGAGGATCGATGGCAAGGAATGTCGTTGAGGTCGGGAACCACCATGCCGACGACAAAAGAAGTCGGTGTCTCAGGTTGTGGTTGGCGATAGTCCTACTGGCACATGGACACTTGGCTTCTAGCTTTCGGCAGCGTACATAGTGTGGTCAACGACACAACTTGTAGGATGACGTGGTGGGCGAAGCTATGGGGAAGAGGGCCACTGTGTTAGTGAGTGAGGCCTCTAGCAAACCATGTGGCAGTTGCTGACTAGCTCGTTTGCTAGCAAGTTGCCTGCCGCGTGTATTGAGTCATGCCTCCGTTCGTCAGATCCGGCCGTACGTGCCACTGGGCAGAAAACACCGGCGGGCCCAATCATGGCCATTGAAGGTCTTGAAAGTCCTTGGGCTGCTGATGGATGGTTTCCCACATGCTCCTGGGTTCCTAACGATGAGATACTGGCAGGGAGATCCCCGTCTGCTCTGTTACGGTGCTCGACCTAATGGCTGGGACTATGTTGCGCCACTCACAGAGGTGGTGGGCAACAAGCCTACCATGCACGGCAAGCCACACAGGGTGTCATGTCGTGTCTTTCACAAGCTGGTGCATGGGACCATGCAGATTTTGTGCCTATGCATGGCGTACGACGCGAACGTAACCAGTTCTCTGTACACGTTCACAGTGCATGCCTCCCTTTTCATGGGTCCCTTGATATGTAAATATTATATACATGTACATACATATATATATATATATATACTAGGTAACATCAACGTGCAAAACACGTTTATCTAGTTTAATCTAGTTTAATGAACATAATCCAAACCTAAGTTAGGCATGTGATAAATTTAATATAAGCCTAACAAAACCATTAGTTCAAAATATAACATAATCCAACACATATTTATAACATCGATAGTTTTAGTAAAGTTGTCTGCGATAAGTTTAATATAAAGCTAACAAAAGCATCAGTTCAAAATATGAGTCCTATGATGTGTTTACTCTGATCCATTATTGGTGTCATCCTTTACAGCATCAATAGACACAACATTAAAATTCTTGTACTGCTTTTGGTTGAGTCGATCGACGTTTACTAAAAGTTGAATCTTCTACTCTTTTTGTAAAACTTGTGCTGCAAGATTTTCTATATATGACAAATGTTCCTGGAAAGGAAATTTTTAATTATAATTGCATGATTAATAAGAATTTAAAGACCTTATATATGCTGAAAATTTATATCTTCTAAATTAACACAAGTTTTTTAATGCAATATTTTTAATTAAATTACTATGCATGTTTTAAATAAAAATAAAATTGACATAATAGACAAAGATATAAAAATCAATTTAAATGATTTTTGTTATAATTTACTTTTAATAGTTTTTTTAAATATAAACCTCAATGTATTTATAGATAATGTATTAAATATGTTAAAAATTTTGAGATAGACTTTTCTACTCGCAACAATAAAGCCAATGAAAAATAAGAAAACGTACATCTCCAGTATGATTCATAGGCTCAACTGCCGAACAACCGAATGCTTCTTCTTTAACTTCACCAAACATAATAGCATTTAGTCTTCCTGTACCATCATCGAGTTCAACATATGCTCGGCAGCTATAAATTTGATGGAAATATCATTTTAAGTTAGAATCAATAAAAATTATACATTAAATCTTTTACATAAATTATCAAACAAAAATTTGAAAGATACATACCTCCATGATGCATTTTAAATGCTATAAACAATTTTCGTTGATTCATATGTTGAAAAATGCATACAATCAAATTATTTATACTTTAAATCAACAAGAAAATTAAGATAACAAAATAACACATGGAATGAAAAAATACCCTGAAAAGGAAACTTATAAAAACCATAGATTGAATAATTATTTTAAATAATTATTTTATTAATTATTCTTGTGAGTTTTTTTTTTTTCAGATTGGGCCTTTTATTAATTTTGTGTGTGTTTTATTCTGTTGGGCCGAGGGTGTGTTTTTCGGATTGGGCCTTTTATTGATTTTGTGTGTGTTTTATTCTGTTGGGCCAAGTGTGTGTGTGAGGGCCCAGCCCATGTGAGTGTGGGGTGCTTAGCCCCTAAGCTGAAAACGGCATCGTTTTGGAAAAGCCTTAGGGCTTCATCGCGTGCCCTCTCCCCCCGCTGCGCCGCACCTCACTTCTTCCCTCTTCTGTTTTTCTTCTCTTCTCTTCCTTTTTCTTCCTTCTCCTTCTCCTTCATGCCTGAGTTCCCTCTCATCCTTTGGAGCTCTCTCTGTGAACCCTAATCCCGAACGGCCACAAGACACGATTGCAGCCACTCCCTGGACCACCGAACGGTAAGGCCATCCAGCTTATTACTTCGGTTTTCTCTTTCTCTCTCCTTCTCACTCTACTGTCTCCCTCTCGCTCATCTCTCTCTCTCTCTCGTGCACAACCGCTCATTCGACGGCATCTTTCCTTCATCTCGCGAGCTCGCTCTGGTGAATAAGGCATTAAAAACCCTAACTTTACTCTCTTACAAAGCTATATTTTTTATTTTTGTTTTTCTCAAATACCAACAAAACTAGATGTTTTAGTATAGATCCTAGAAATTTGAACATGTATTTTTGTTGTGTATTGAGAGATCTATATCTATTCGTTTAGATCTGTTAGTTTTTACTTTAAACGTAGAAGTGAATGCAACCCTCATCTGCGCAGTCATTTTTTTCTTAGCATCTTCCTTCTTTTCCTCTGTAATACTTCTACTATTATTCCATATTAATAATCATATTCATTGCGGTTGATGATTTAAATCTTGTTGAATCTTCTGAAGAGATCAGAAGAACTGCATACATTTGAAATATAAATCAGAAACCCTTTCGATTTCAAGGGGGAGATAAATATGCATTATTAAATGAGGAATAAAATGAAGTACACAAAATATCTACCAGAAGATAGAGACACAATATGAATATTTGTGAAATCTTATTTTATTATCTCGAAACAAAATTACAGAAATTTGAGGCTCTTCGCCTCATTCTTTAAACGATCTTACTCCTCTAAAATTTGCGTGGCATCTAAGTCTAAAAGAGTAGGCAATCTAAAAGAAGACTTAAGCAAGGATTTTAATTTCTTATTCTCTTGTTTTATTGCTTCTATCTTCATGTGAGACTCCTGAAGAAGTCGCTGAAAGATAGAAATTTTCTCATTGAGTTTGTCCAAATCATAAGGTTTGGATTGTAGTCGCTGAGAAAATGCGAAAATAGTTGAAGAGTAATGGGTACCAAGATTTACAAGCTCGTAGATAGCTTCAACTTCTAACTTATTAGTCAGATCATTATTGTATTGCACTATAGCACCAATAGTAGAAGCAGAAACAACTGGTGAAGAAGGTATTGAATACCTCATGTATTGGTTACGAGAAGATTGCTGGGCCATTGCAGAGCAAGAATGCAAAGAGAGATTACAGAGTAAGAATGCAGAAAGAGATTGCAGAGTAAGAATGCAGTATGATTACAGAAAAGTGAAGAAGATGAGATGCAAATGAAGATGAGCTGAATATCTCTTTTAGAGAGAAAATTATGACTAAGCACCTCTATTGCTTCACGGCATCTCTCGTGAAGCATCTCTTTACAAGAGACAAGAAGATGTAGCATCATAACTCTGCGGCGCCTGATAGTTACAGAAAAGCTAAAAAAGCTTGCAGTACTTGTCTGATCTAAAAATAGAGATGGATTTTTTTGTCAACATTTTTATACAATCTGGATCAACAATCTAAGAAGCCTTTAAATTTGCATATAAATATAATAATTAACAATAATAAAAGATAATATAAATAAATTCAATATTGATAAAAAGAAAGCCTACAAACAAATTTATGAGTAATTATGATATTAATTTTCAAAAGATTTGAACACACTGTAGGTTGAACTGAATATCAATATTCTATATATATGCACTTATATGAACCTTTTTTTTATTGGGTGAAAAGTTTGTATTTAGCTTGTGAGTGAAGTTTTAAGATTTGGGTAAAATTCAAGAGAGTGCCTCCAGGCCGGTCGGGTGTTTTTCCTCATTTTACACCCGTAAATTACAAGCTGCCACGTAGTAGATGCAGTAAAATAAAATTTACACTCACAGACAGGTGAATATTATTTTTGGCAGCTCTTTCCCCCTCTCTCTCTCTCTCTCCCTCCCTCCCCTCACCCACCTGGGCATGTGCTCTCCCCCCACCCTCTGTGATCTCTCTCTCCCTCGAGAATACGATCTCTCCCTCACATAAGTGCAGATTAAAACTTGATAAATTAAAGTAGCAGTTGTCAAATCTAAGGGGTCGTGGAAATAAGAAAACAAAAATTAAAACCCCACATTTTCTCACCATCCAAACATAAATGCATTTTCTTATTATCCAAACAAAAATTTAAAGACAACAAATCAAACTAAAAAAGGTCATGTTTGTCTCCTTCAATTTTACCCATCTCGACAGATTCCATCTTCATCTCTCTCTTCCCTTTCTCTCACCGTCTAAACGATTATGCTCCAACCATGGGAAAGACTCTGAAAATCAACTTCATCATGAACGAAGAAACTTCCAGCAATTTTTTAGTTCCACTGCACATACCCCACAAACGCATGCTAAAGGAAACTACTATCACTAATTCTCTACACTGTTCCTTTTCCTTACAATTATTAGCCAAATTGTTGCCCTATCAAGAAGAGAGATATTACCTATACAAGTACTGGAGGACAAGAGAGAGGGTGGAGATATGATCCTCCAGCTTGAGGGGAGAGAGTGGAGAAAGAAAAAAGGATCAATTTTTAATTTATAAAATTTAAAATTGATTATTTAAATTATAATATTATTTTCATAAATATACCGTTTTATCACATCTAGTTAAATGTCGGGATTGCCCACCGGGCTCCATAAGATGATCAAGAGAGTAATCGAACAGATGGTTTGTGGAACCTACCTTGCCGTAGCTGATATTGGAACTTATTTATAATAATAATAAATAAATAAAAAGTAGAGTTGGGAAAAAAGGTGAGGAAAGTTAAAAAGAAACGTGATATGTCAGTTGCAGCTGTCATTTGGTCCCACCTTCACGATTCCCCATATATCTTTCCTCTCTCCTACATAATAATATAAATATATATAAATAATTTTAGAATTTGATTGATAGGTGTAAAAGTGAAATCGACACGCGATCAGTTTTAAGTATTTTTCCAAAATTCAAATATTTTTGCTGTCCTGACCTAACCCTATACCTATCTCTCGGTTCGGCCGCCCCCTTCTTTCTTCCCCTCCCCTCTCTCTCTCTCTCTCTCTCTTCCTTCATTTTCGTATTCTCTTCTTCCCTCTTCTCTCGTCTAAGCCCTCTCTCTCTCTCTCTCTCTCTCTCTCTTCCTTCACCTTTCTTATTCTCGTTCTTCCGTCTTCTCTCTTCTCTCATCTGCACCATCTCGTTGTTACTTGTTTGGTTTGATGCTCATGTTTTTGTTTATTTTTTTCTGCGTTTAAATCTGTGTTCTTAACTTTTTTTTGTTTATTTTCTTGCATTTATTTCCAGATCTTTACAAATTTGAATAGATTCTTGCGTTTGTTCTTACATTAATGTAGAAAATTTTTTTTCTTGCGTTTCATGTATAGTCTTAACGTTTTTTTTCGATGCATTTCAGATTTGTAGAATAATTTTTTTTTTCTAATTTTTGCGATCTGTGTTCTTAGGCTTTTTCAGTTTGAAGAGATCGGTTCTTGGTTTATTTTGTTGCATATATTTAGAGATCTAAACAGATTTTCATAGTTCTTAAGACGTTTGTTGTTCCGTCTCTTCTATTTTTTGTTTCTTGCACAAATTTTATTTTTTAAAATGTTGCGTTTGTTGTTACACATGTAGAAAATTTTTTTTCTTGCGTTTCATGTATATTCGATTCACGTTATTTGTTTCCTTGCATTTCAGATCTGTAGAATAGATTTTTTTTTTTTTTGCAATCTATGTTGCTAGGGTTTTTCAGTTTCCATTACAAGTTGCTTTTTTTTTTTTAATCTTGCGTTTGATTTATTCCATTTTTTTTCTTGTTCATCACCGTTTGATGTAGATTACCTTTGCATTTTTCACATCTTTTAAACAAAAATTTTATTTGTTTCCTTGCATTTCAGATCTGTAGAATAGATTTTTTTTTTTTTTTGCAATCTATGTTGCTAGGGTTTTTCAGTTTCCATTACAAGTTGCTTTTTTTTTTTTTAATCTTGCGTTTGATTTCTTCCATTTTTTTTCTTGTTCATCACCGTTTGATGTAGATTACCATTGCATTTTTCACATCTTTTAAACAAAAATTTTTTTCTTTCCCTTTTTGTTTCTATGCTTTTTTTGTTTTTGGTTTAAGTATTTTTTTCTGTGTTTTTTTTTCTTTTATTTTTCTTCTTGTTATTCGGCATTTTTTTTACACAATTTTGTTTTTTTTTTTTTAAATCTCAGTAGAAACATTCTTTGTTATTGTGTTGTTTGTTTTTTCCATGAGGTTTATAACAACAGCATTTACATTGGAGTTTTACTCTGAGATTTGTCTTTCTCAAGTTTTCCAATTTGTGGTTATGTAAAGGCATATCTAGAGGATTTTTACAGGTTTTGCCAAGTGAACATTGATTGCTAAACTAATATTGTTTTTTTATATTTTTTCATAGGCATTTTGTAAAGGTTTTTTTGCATGTCCTATGTCTCTTTAATTCTAACTGACATTCTGGTATAGAAACTTGGTGGTGCGACAGCAGAGATCATGTCTGACCTCCTCTCCTTTGAGGCTGACAGAAGGGCTATCAATATTACCATAAACGGGTAATCCTCTATCAACAAACTCGCTTGCCAATTTTTTTTTTCTTTTATGGACCTTTGTGGTGAAACTTGTTTTAAATAATTTTTTGCATTCAAGTTGTCTCATGGTTGATCATTCCAATCTTACAACTAAATGCAGACTTCTGCTGTCCTTAATTATTTATTTTTCTGCAGCATTGGGACCGAGCTTACCGGTGATGATCGCAAAAAAATATACTCGAACTTTGGTTTATTGTAAGCTTTTTACTTGAACTTGTTGCGATTTTAATGTTGAATATGTAATTTTCGATTTTTTTTTTTTTTGGTCCCTTCTGGCTTGCTCTGACACTGTTTGCTTACATTGAGCAGGTATTTATTTCCTTATTCCTCAGTTTAGATGTACTATGAGTTTACCTCATGAGATGTAGAAAGATTTTATACTGGCATGAATGGTTCTCCTGTTATTTCAGTATGTGGTTCTTGAAAGGACCTTATTCCCTTTAGTGCAGTAAGCATTTGTCTGCCTTATGTTTAATTGAATGATTTATGACTGGTTTGCTGATTTATTTTCTATTTCTAGTATCTTGATCATGATCTTAAACCTAGCTATAGCCTTATATATAGCTGAACAGATCACTAATTATGGGGAGATATATCTAAAAAAATTAAAAAGTTAATTTTTAAAAGTTTTTATACATTTAGATGCATAAGAATTAAGAAACATATATTATGATACTTCTCATGACTTGTCATCCTAAAAAATAAATACAACAGAACACATAAGTAGAGAAGAAAGTATTAAAGATAACAAAGTAAACCACACTATATACTTACAAAGATAAAAATTAGAAATGTGTAGAACTCTGAAAGTCCCCAACCAACAAGACCTGAAAAAAATTCACAAGAAAAAATAAGCAGAAAACAATAAGTACTGCAGTGTTCTATAGAGAAGAGAGAACAACCAAGAAATAATGCACTTAAGGAAATATGTACCTCTAAAGAAAACACCAAACCAACTACACAAAACAAGCTAGCAGCGAACCACAAATGACTCATAAAGACCCTTTTAAAGTGCTCTGTTCTCCTCAATCCTCTAGGATGTCCATTCACCCTGCAAAACCATTGCTGAAACCATCTTTATTTAAATCAATACTGATCAGCGATGTATTTTTAGTGGACTGAAAGGATGACTGACATTGATCATTCTGTTGTTACATGCAGGAGCATGGCTGACACGTTAGCTGCATGCATGCACTGATGATGGACAAAGAACCATGCATTGGAAAGGGACAAAAGTGAACTCTATGATAATTTTGTAGGCGGTTTTAATTTTTTTATTAGCTAGATTGGGTTTCAATTGTCTCATATTTAAATTTTCCGTAACATGTTGTATGTGATCAGCTTGTTTGTGTACTCGGGACTTTACGTATGTATATGTGCAGATCATAGGTGGTAATTAAGAAAGTTATGTGCAGATCATAGGTGGTAATTAAGAAAGTTATGATCATTCTGTTGTTACATGCAGGAGCATGGCTGACACGTTACCTGCATGCATGCACTGATGATGGACAAAGAACCATGCATTGGAAAGGGACAAAAGTGGGACTGACCACTGATTAAAATATTTATGATATCTGACAAATTGTAATTATCTATACGCATGTACTGTAGCAGAACGGATTTACTGACACGCATGTACTGACACAATCCATCTTTCAAGTAAACAAAAAGGGAAATACTAGATCCCCCGCTGGGGGATCCCGCTCCCAGTGTTTTATTTTTATTTTTATTTCTTTTTCTTAGTGATTAAGAAAATTTTGTTTAATAGTGTTATGAATTTTTTTATTTTTTTAAAAGTGTTTAAAAGCATTAAAAAATTATGTGAAAAAAAAAACAAAAAAAAAATATTTTTCTAAGCCTAGCGGGAGCCTCCAGCGGTGGCTGTAGAACGATCCAAAGAAAAATACAAATTTAGACTGCACAATCAGAGAAACATGAAACACGGAAACGGAATGAGAAAAGAAAACATGAAACACGGAAACAGAATGTGATTGTACTGTTCATTACTGTAGCAAATGCATAGACGCTTATTATATAATAGAGAGATATGTGTGTGTGTGTGTGTGTTTTGATCTGTTCTAACAATACTTTCGAAATAAAATAATAAATAAAAGGTGGAGGAACTTATATGATATTTTCTACAGAAGAACTTGTTAGCCAAAGAATTATCATTCTCCTGTTTTTGGTGTAGATAATAAATCGATCTCACAGATAGTGATAATTATTAATGCCTAAATTCGCATAACGGATTGGAACGGATGAAATAATTATCCCCGGCCCATGATGGTGATTCGGGCTTCGATACGATACTCTTTGTGTTCATCCATAAAATAAATAGCAAATAGAAAGATATACAAATATTTACGTGGTTCAACATAAAAGCTTACATTCACGGGTTATTTGGGAGAAAAATCTACTATGATTGATGATTTTATAATCTCTTATAACTTCACATATTGCTAAATACAATAGAGGAATTTAGTTTAGGTGTAGAGAAGTCGTCCCGAGCCTATGGAAAGCCTATTTCTTCTATAGATATTTATTTCTTTAGAGTGATTGAGTTTAACTTATCTTATAAAACTTTTTCATTTTAGAAATCTGAAACAACTTCTTTTAATTTATCTCTTTTATGTCTTATTTGCTTAAACTCTTGAATTTATCTCTTTCCATATTATTAACGATAGATTTTCAAAATCCTAGACTAGTCAATGTAGTCCTTAGCAGCTTCCAGAGTTGCTTCTTTATTCAACAATCTTAATGGAGATTGGATTTCAAATAGTAATGAATAAAATATTGTTATAATATAATTTTAGAGGAGCAATATTATCGTCTAACATTTTTTTATATCCTAATTATTTGTAATAATATCTAAAGTTAAATTTTTTTTAATTTTCTTTTGCATTGCATTTTTTTTTAACTTTCCTCTGCATTTCAATTATTTGAAATTTTTTTATTAAATTTGCAATAATTATTAATGTATAAATTAAAATAAATAAAATTTTACAAATGAACTATGTGCTAATAGCTAAGTAATGAAATTCTTTTTTAAACATTATCATTAAATTTCCAATAATTATTAATGTATGAATTAAAAAAGTAATGAAATTTTTTTATAAACATTATTATTAAACTTTCAATAATTATTAATGTATAAATTAAAACAAATAAAATTTTACAGCATTTTAAATTTTATTTTTTTATATTTTAAATTCTTAATAGAATTTTGTGTAAAATTCATTCCGTGGAAAAATTTAAATGAACTATGCGCTAACAGCGAAATAAACAAATGCAAATATTAGAGGAAAAATATTTTCGCCTAACATTTTTGTATACCCTAATTATTTGTAATAATATCTAATGTTCAAATTTTTTTTCAAACTATTTTTTTTTTTGTATTTTTTTTCTATATTTCAATTTACTAAATATCCTCAAGTGGAACTGTAAATTCAACCGCCACCTTGTTAATTAGTTTCTTTAATCTTAGTAAATATGATTGATTACTTTCTTTAATCTTAATGGAAGAGTGATTGATACGGTGCAGGAGACTTATAACATTAAGTTAGCAGGGAAAAATCTTATGATACAAAAAAGAATTAATTCACTGTTAATCTATTGCCCCACAACAAACTTGAATTTACTAATGTACTTCAGCATATTTAATCAAACAGATGTAAAAATAGGCTTTATGATTATTTTATTCTTAGAAAGATAATAACATGATATTTATCCATCCATATATTCTCAAACAATTCTGCTATAGGCAGTCGTTGCTTGCAAACGGTGAGCAGTCTGCTGGCCATGTCAGCCATTACATTAGAAAAAAAAAAAAAAATCCCTGATCGATCAGCAGTTGCTTTCTGCCTAAAAACTCAAACTCTCTTCCAAAACTCCCATTCAACGATACACCCACCAAAATGAGCACCGCTCTCCGGAAAAATGCTGGCATTCACCGTCTGTTCTAGAGCCATCCGATCACCCACCTCAACGGCCCAACCCAAGCTTCCATTTTGAGGACCCAAACGACAAGGTCTAGAGCTTATTTTCGGTTCCCCGTTTTCCTCAAGCGAATTCGAGAATACGAGCTCTCCTCATCTTTCTTCTCTTCACCTTTCTCTTTTTCTTCTTCTTCTTCTTCGTCGGTCTCAAAAGTTGGTTTTGTGGGGTGGTACTTGGTTTTTCTGCGTTTAAGTTGAATAGCTCTCCAACAGTCCTCCTCGACTTTTGGCCAATCACTACATAAATAAACCAAGCACCCAGTGGAATCCAGACCAAAATCAAATTAAAAGACAACCAAATAGAAAAATAAAAAGAAACAAAAAATTAGCCAAAAAGAAAGAAAGAAAGAAAGAACACAGAGAGATAAAGGGAGTGTATGAAGATGAATGACCGTACATACTTCTACTTGCGATGGCACAAAGCACGATTCATCCAATACACAAATACACAAGGGCATAGCGTAATCGCCTTCAAATCCGACCCAACTGCCTAGAAAAATAAATGAAAAAAAAATAAGATCAAGAGTATAGCCTTTTTGTAATCCAAGTTTGTGAGTACCCATAGTTTACTCTGTTATGCTTATATGGAGTTCTCCCATCAATTTTTTCTTCAGACACTTTCACTGCCATCTACAGAAACTTTTGATTTTGTGAGGACATTGCGCATGGCTGGATATGGCATGCTAATATTAGGACCATTACTACATTTTTGGTTCAACTGTCGAAGCTCTTTTCAAAGCGGGATCTATTCTCTACATTGAAGAAAAGGGCCTTCGAAACACATAGAGAATGAGGGAGAGCTGCAGAAATGGGATAAACATCAAAAACTTAAAATGGTGCCGTTTTATTTTTTCCACGTCAGCACCTTTTGCCCCACGCTTGCACCAACCGACTGTCTCCAGCGTTTTTCATTCTCAAATTTGTACACGATTTTAAAAATATAAGGACTGATGAATTTAAATGATATAAGCACTGATGAATTTCAATGGCGTATTTTCCAATCAATTCGCTAATTACATATAATGAGTTTCATAATTTTCTTATGAAAATGTACAGCTCATCACATGTTCATTTAGATGAGAAATTCAGTCCACCTCCCAAGATATTTTCCCCATCTCTCTCTCTCTCTCTCTCTCTCTCTCTCTCTCTCTCTCTCTCTCTCTCTCTCTCTCTCTCTCTCTCTGTGTGTCTCCCCTTCTTCCTAGATTTGCCGTCGCCAGCCAGCCCACCGTAATCCGCCAGTCACAGCCTCGCCGTGGCCACGATCTCCTTGCTCTCCTCCACGTGCCCTCTCCCTCACGGCCTGAACGAGCCTCCGTCACATTTATTTCGCTTGATGAGCAGTTCTCCTTCACGCCGATCTCTCCCTCTCTGTTCGCTCATCTCTCCCACCAGCGAGCCCATCCTCCTTCCCCAGCCCGAGGCCCATAGCCTCTTTCTCTTCCCTCGCACAAACGACCTCTCTTTACATCTCTTTTCTCTCTTTCCTCCCTCAAATTCGTCATCAACGGCCGCTCATCATCACCCACATGCACACCGAACTTCCATCCCTCGGCCATACACTCCTTCCCCGGCCAACGCCGACTTTTCTCTCTCCCTCACGTGCCCTCTCCCTCACGGCCTGAACCACAGTAGTTTTGGTGTTCCGAGCACAGCTGGGCTGATGTTCATATTTGGTGGGTGGTACACATGTATTACACTATTTTTTAATTTGGTTTGGTTTTGTATATATGCGTATGATTTTTTATTTCACGGTTTGGTTTTGTATTTGGGTATGATTTTCTCTCATGCATATGCATATAATCTGTGTGGTTTTTTTTTTTGCTACATCTATATGCGCATGATGTGATTATAGTGTAAGAAATTCACTCATGCAACACTGAGAGAATGGAGGAAGAAGAACCATACTAAGACTGCCGAGATTCACGAGGAGATTAAGGAGGAGGAGCAATTCGAAAACACAAATTTTTTATTTTTTGCAAGAAAGCGAGAGTACACATAAACAGAATACAAAAGGAAGGAAAGTATTAAGAGATTGTAAGAGGAAATGATAAGATCTAAATGTAAAATGACAATAATAGTAAGGAGGTGAAGAAAACAAAAAATAAAAGTGACCGAATTTGGATGCAAAATAGGGATAAAAGTGGAAAGAGGTCTGCAGCTCAGAAATGTAAAATGACATAATGGCAATTTTGCAAAAAGACAAAATTAATAATTAGCAAAAGAAGAATAAAATCACTCAAGACGTAATTTAAGAATATAACTAAGGGTAAAATGGAGAATGAAAAAGTTAGACGAAAATATTATAAAAAGAAGATTCGCTATTTATATATAAGTATAGATATATATAATAATATAAATATATATCTTTTAAATTTCTTGTAGTCAGCAATCTTTGCGTCACGACGTACATTTCAATGATCATGTGAGTCGTGAGCAAGGCCAATACAAAGAAAACAATTTTCATTACCACTGGAAGTGGGGCGTGGGTTTTGGTCGAGCTTTTTCTGGTGTTTTGATGGCTAGCGCTCTTTCGAAACTGAGGAAGCACTGGGGTTTTTCAGGAAAGACAAGACCCTCATGCCTGACAAGACCCTCATCCCTGCCCGGAGAACTTTGCCGCCACTTTTCTCTAGACGAAATCAAAACAGCAACCCAAGACTTCAATGAAGAATTAATTGTCGGTCGGGGTGCCTATGGCAATATATATAAGGGTTTCCTTGACGAGGGTAACTCCCTGCGGCCTGTCGCGATAAAGCGCCCGAAATCTATTTCAGATCAGCGAGGTGCAGAAGAGTTCAGGACGGAGACTCTATTGCTCTGTCAGATTCGCCATGTCCACCTCGTTCCATTCGTCGGATACTGCATCGGCATCGATAAGGGCGAGATAATTCTCGTCTACGACTTCATGGCCAACGGTACCCTCTGCGACCATCTCTACGACACCGACAAGATCCCCCTACTGTGGAAACAGAGGCTGCAGATTTGCATCGGAGTGGCGCGTGGCTTGCACTGCCTACACACTGGGTTGAAGCACCCAGTTATCCACCGTGACGTGAAGACGACCAATATTCTCTTGGACGAGAATTGGGTAGCCAAGGTTTCAGATTTCGGACTGTCCAGACAGCTTTTGAATGACATCAAGTCTAGCAACCTCGTCGGGGACGTGGAGGGTACGAGGGGACCTTTGGATTTTGAATTGTCCGAACAGATTTCGCGTAACAGTACTACGGCTAGTTACGGTTACTCTATGCGCGTAATCGGTACGTTCGGATATGCGGATCCGGAACACATTCTTAGCGGTCGAGTGACAACAAAATCCGATGTATATTCCTTCGGCGTGGTTCTCTTGGAAGTATTAAGTGCCCAAAAACCAGCGGGTCATATCCTACTGGAGGAGGAGGGGCACGGGAGTTTGGTCCACTGGGCCCGAGAATGCAACAAGAATGGGAGCATCGAAAGAATCATAGATCCCTATCTGGAGGGGAAGATAGCCCCAGAATGCTTCAAGGTGTACGTGGACGTTGCGATGACTTGCGTGCAAGAACAGGGGATCCAACGGCCTACGATGGTAGATGTGATAGAAAGGCTCGAACTTGCACTGGAGATTCAAGAGAAGGCGGATTCGGAGGGGGAGAAGATGATAAGTCCTGGTAGCGAAAGCATGCCGGGTCTAAGTACAAGGTACAGTGATATAACGGATGATTTGGCCACATATTCACGAACACCGTCGAATTGATCTCGCAAAGCTTCTCCCGAGGTTTGAGGTGAAATAATAAATAAACAAAATGAATACCACTTTTGATTTGTCATTAATTAAGACATATTAACTAATTATTTTAAATCTTTTAATCCTAATGCTATCAGCATTGATAATTTTAATGGTTTCGTAATTAGTAAATGTATTCTGTGGC
>QGSO01000291.1:0-56363 GCA_011037825.1 Carya cathayensis
GAGAAAGTGTGTAGCAAATGAATTAAACTTGCAAGAAACAATAAACAAATACTTGGGTTGGGTTTGAGATTCTTTTTATTTCGGATTCTAGATAATTTCTCGATTAACAATCCAGTCAAGGAATTGATATTCGGAAGATAAAAATTAAGCTCAAGTTTATGCAATATTTTCTCAAGAAATTCTCTAATTTACTAGCCACATTTATATTCATAATCAATCGAAAGAGGCCTTGATAAATTCAAGCTTTTGTTGTGCCTTACGTCAACAACAAAACAAGAGCAAGAGCCGCAATCTGTTTTCCTTTTGAATCCGACTAGTAATTTAGTGAAGTCAACATTACACAACAAAATATTGCATCACACTAGAATCTAAAATAAATTAAATCTCATTCCACAACCCAAGCTTTAGTAATTAGTTACACATGATATTTTTAGTAACAAAAATAAATCTAAGTGGAACCATATCAAAAACTAAGAAAATATAAATAAACTTTAGAATGAAATAAAAAGTCTATAATATCAACTTGAAGAAATAAGACAAACTAAATTAAAGAAATGAAATTTGAAACCAACACAAGGTAATAAACTTGAAACTCCAACAAGGTAATAAAATTGAAACTATTACAAGGTAATAAACTTGAAACTAAAGCAAGGTAATAAACTTGAAAACCATAGCAAAGTAATAAAAACTGAAACTAACTAAGGAAATAAACTTGAAACTAACAAGGTAATAAAATTGAAACTAACAAGATAATAAACTTGAAACTAACAAGGTAATAAACTTCAAAACTCAACAAGGTAATAAAATTGAAAACTACAACAAGTAAATAGAATTGAAAATTACAACAAGTAAATAGAATTGAAAACTCAAACTAGGAATTAAACTTAAAAACTAACTCCCCTTCTCCTGCTGCCCCCCCGTTGGTTTTATAGGGTTCTCAACCTTATAGCCAACTCAATAAAATAACAAAACAAACATAAAAATTCTGGAGTCCGAGTGATGCATTTCTTGCATTTCTGCATGTTCTGTTTCTGCATGTGCATATGTTTGGTTGCTGTCCATGTGCATGTTCTGTTTCTATCCGTGTGATGCTTATGTTATTTTTCTGCTGCATGTTTCTGCTTTTTCTGCATGTGAGTTGAACTTTCTGCAAGTGCATGTGTCCATTTTCTGCAAGTGAGTTGAACTTTCTGCATGTGTTCTCTTTCATTTTCTGCATGTGTATGTTACTTTCTGCATGTGTTTTCTTTTTCTGCATGTGGTGTCCATGTTGCTCTCTGCTGCTGTCCAAGTTCCAGCCGTGAATGTGCTTGCTTCTATTTATTTTTCTGCATTTATTTTCTGCATGTGTGGTGTGATGAGCTGCTTTATTTTCTGCTTCATGTCCTGCATGTGCCTTGGAACTTTCTGCATGTGCTTCTTTCATTTTCTGCATGTGTGTACCCAACTTTCTGCATGTGTATTTTCTGCACTTTCTTGCATTTTCTGCATGTTATTTTGCTGTGTTGCTGTCCGTTGGTTTGAGCTGCATTTTCTGTATGTGTAGATTGTCATGTATGCTGCTGCCTTGTGTGTTGCTGTCCACATTTTCTGCATGTGAAGTGGTTGCTGTATTTTCTGCACTTTCTTGCATTTTCTGCATGCTATTTTGCTTCATGTGCTGTCCAAGTGATGCTTGTGCTTGGTTCTCTTTATTTTTCTCCAAGTGTGGTGTCCCGAGTGATGGTGTGAGTGTGCTAGCTTCATTACAAACTTTTTTTACGGGTAAAATATCATGATTTAACAATTGACTCCAGTTTATAATTTATTGCATAATTAAATGTTCAATTCATTTTTTAGTTAAATAATTTAATCACTTTAACAACTTAATATTGCAGTTTTAGCACTTTATCAGAAATTATTATAGGCCTTTAAACCATCACCATCGTTTAATTATACGGTTATATATATATATATTCCTCCTATATAACCAGGCAGATGTTCTCCCAATCGGTTTCTCAACATGTATTATAATTTATTCTATTTATAATCGAAGTTTAAAATTATTGATGATCTTGCATTCTGATTCTATTTTGTTTTCATATTTATTATATAGTTAAGCTATGGACAAAAGTTGGATGAAAAAACCTCGACATACACAAGAGTATGTCGATGGTGTCAATGACTTTTTGAAGTTTGCATGCGAGAATTGTGATACAGATTCGCTGATTTGTTGCCCATGTAGAAAATGTGGATTACGTAAGATGTTCATGCCCAACATGGTATATGATCATTTGATTAGCTATGGAATTTCTCAAGGTTACACCATTTAGCATGCTCTTGGGGAGAGAATAGGGGAGGCATCTTACCATGCTACTGATGCCCAAAATAATAATGAGCAAATAAATGAAGGCTCTGGTGGGATGACAACCATGTTACATGATGTTTTCCCCATGTTTGATCCTGAAATAGTGGAGGGTGGGCTTGAAATAAGTGTGGATACTGGAGAGGCTGGAGTGCAAAATGAAAATCGACAAGGTTCTAGCGAAAGAGTTAATAAATTTTACAATATATTGAAAGATGCTGATGAACCATTATATGAAGGGTGCACAAAACATACTAAGTTTAGTGCTATTGTACGTCTCTGGAATATGAAGTGTTTGGGTGGATTGAGTAATAGCATATTCACATAACTACTTGAATTTGTGAATGAGTTGCTCCCACCAGGAGCATCATTTCCTAAAAATACGTACGAGGCAAAGAAGTACATGAATGAGTTAGGTCTTGGATACGAGAAGATCTTAGTATGTCCCAATGGTTGTATGTTATTTTGGAAGGACAATGAGAATCTGGAAACATGCGTGGTATGCGGAGCGTCAAAATGGAAGCAAAAAGAGTCTATGGATGATAGGTCTAGAAAAGGTAAAAGAAGTCCAGCTAAAATATTACGGTGGTTTCCGTTAAAGACAAGGTTGCAAAGGCTTTTTATGTCATCGAAGACTTCTTCACAAATGAAATGGCATGCTATAGGCCGCAGTAATGATGGGGTACTAAAGCATCCAGCAGATGGCATGGCTTGGAAGACGTTTGATTCACAACATGATGATTTTGCCTCTGACCCCCGCAATGTTAGGCTTGGTTTATCTGCAGATGGCTTTAATCCTTTTGGAAACATGAGCATTTCCTATAGTACTTGGCCGGTTATGTTGGTACCTTACAATTTACCTCCTTGGATGTGCATGAAACAATCAACTAGCTACTTAATGAAAAAGACACCTTTGCAGCACAAGTTGTAGCAAGGGCAAGTCCCGATATGGTGGATTTAGAGCAACTAGCAGAGTTGGCCAATTTCTGGTTTGATCCAGAATATATGGTAACAATTCACTTATTTCTATTATAGATTTATAAAGTCAACCAACTAGTTATTTTAATTATAATTCTCATAATATTTTACATGTTGTAGTCAAAATGTAATAAAAACAAGGAGTGTCGTAAGAAGCAGGTGGTTGTTCATAGCGGAGGATCAAAAAGTTTAGCAAGATATGCCCATGATATGGTATTTATTTATTTAATATTTATTTATTGTTGAATATTTGTTAGTTCTTTGTTTTCGATATATGTGTTTAATCTAAAATATTAGACGTAGAAAAAATCAACTGGGGCAATGCCAAGTCGAGCCCAGTTGTTTGTCAAGACCCATAAGTAAAAGGATGGCACACACTACAATGATGACACGAGGAAGAAAGTGGTATGTTTATTTTCAAATTTATAACTTTTTTAATTTTAAAGGATTTATAAATGAAGAATAATGTGCATTTTTTATTATCTATTACAGGTTGAGATGGAGGAACTTTTAACACAGGACACGAATTCTATAGACATGGGGTCTGGAGGAACCATGACTTGGGCATCAGATGATGTTTATTCAAAAGTCATGGGACCAGAACGGCCTAGACGTGTGCGTGGTTTGGGTTTTGGGCCAACCCCTACAAAGCAAACTTGTCAACATTCACTACCGACTTCAAACCAAGAAGATGTTGTATCAAAGGAAGAGTTTGAGAAAATGCGGAACGAATTAGCTGAATTACAAAACTTAGTAAACACATTCGTGCATGCACAGGTGAGCACCCCACATATGTTTAGTTGATATAAATCAACCTTATATTGAAATTTTTGGACCCTCATTTGAATTTATATTCAGGCTTCAGGATAAAATCGAAAAGAGAATGAAGAGGAAGAGAATGAAGAGGACGATGATTGAGGGTCGGGATTATAAGTGAGACTATAATTGAGACTATATTTATGGTATTTGCAATATATCGACATTTGCTTTGTTTTGGTGGTATTCACAACTTTCCTTAATTGAGACTATATTTATGGTTATGCCATATATCGACGTTTGCTATGTTTTGTTAAGTTGGAATTAGGATGAATTATGAAATTAAAGGAGAAGTGTTGGATTATGCATTATTTTTACTACTCTTTTTGGAAGTTGTGAATCTTAGTATGATGTTTAACATATCTTGTCATAAAGTTCGCAAGCACCACACACTTTTTTTTTAAAAAGAATAAATATAAGATCCATATTAAAAGATTAAATTTTAAATAATAGACTCTATTGTTTTCAAAAGAAATATTGTACGAGACTTGCACAATTTTTGGGTGTATTTTCGTATCATTTAAATAAGTTATTTTATTTTATTTTATTTATTTTATTACCAATAAATCTATAATAGTTTTACCGGCGTTTCATTGATCAAATTTTGACATTTTATAAGTGCCGCCAATGTATATAATTATTTCTGGCGTAACAATATAAACGCCGGCGTAAAATTAATCAATGGCCAGCATTTATTTAAACGATATAAACGTTGAAAAACTCAATACTTTATCGGCGTAAACTCTATCAATTGTCGGCATTTTGTGAAACGCCGCTGATGTTATATGTTATTACTGCCGGTATATTAGAAACATCGACAAACACAGTTAATATAACGGCGTATAATTAATAAATTATTGGCATTTGTTTAAACACCAACAAAAAAAAATATTATTACCAGTGTAACAATATAAACGCCGCCAACGCCATTAATGTCCCGGCGCATCATTACTATATTGGCGGCGTTGTTATATACGCCGCCAACGCCATAAATTATTACCGACGTAAAAATTTAAATGCCAGGAAGCTCAATAATTTACTGGCGCAAAAATTATTTGCCGGCAAATTTATATATCTACTGGCGCATAAACAAACGCCGCGCTTATAAACGCTGCCAATTTAGCCTTTTTTGTAGTGATACGAGTCACTCGTGGCATTACTATCGACCTGGTGGGATATATATTCGATAGGATTTGATCAAAGTCCCGGTACATTTCGATGGATATACTGCCATTCAGGATCCTGATCACCCGATTTCTGCTATATGTCAGTGTCGTGCCTGATGTTGCTGAGTGTAAATGAAAGCCAATGGGACCGATCAACAGTACCACCCTCTCACGCAGCATAGGAAACTATAGACTGCGTCTTCATGGACATATTCTAGACCTAGTTGATCCTTAGAGGGATGCACAGCCAGGAGATCATGGAGTATCAGCTAGTGCCAC
This sequence comes from Carya cathayensis, assembly GCA_011037825.1. Classification (NCBI taxonomy): domain Eukaryota; kingdom Viridiplantae; phylum Streptophyta; class Magnoliopsida; order Fagales; family Juglandaceae; genus Carya; species Carya cathayensis. The sequence continues at coordinate 5,584 of QGSO01000291.1, forward strand.
ACAGGCCTAGGTATCAGTACACAGAGCTACTTGTGAGGACATGGCTGAGATCGTGCTTACAGCGATCAGGAGACAGGCATCAGCAGTGATCGATGTAATGCGTATGGAGGTCCGTACTACTATGTTTGAGTTTCGTACAGAGATTACTGCTAGCATCTCTAAGTTATGTACGGAGTTTGATGTCATGTCTACGACTCGGGTCACCATTAGTACTCAATTGACATAGATAGAGGAATGCTTAGCTGCAGTCAAGGAAGCGTGCAAAGAGTTGGGGTGTTAGTACTTTCTGTCTTTTATTTATTTATTTTTTGTTTTTGGAATGGACAATATTTTGTGTTTTGTCAATTCAGTATTTAATTATGAATTAGTATTATTTTATATTTTTTGAACTAATTATTGATTTACATTATTCCTATTATTTAATTAATAAATTTCTTATAACTACTAGTTCATATAAATATAATTCTGTAAAAAAAAAAAACATATGATCATCGTTCAAATCCTAAAAATTACATTCGAATGGTGAAATTGGTATGTTCAAATGGTAGAGCAATTTCCCACTATAATAAGTTTACTTAACGTGGGAAAATGTACGTTCAAACGATTAAATTTAACCATTCGAACGTTAAAACATTACATTCAAATAGTTTCATTATTTGGGACAAAATATTTTGTCCCTAACTATACCGTTCGAATGGTATACATCTTCCGTCATTTTTTTGGCACGAAATATGAAATTTGTCCCTAAATCTCACTTTTTGGGACAATTTTCATTTCGTTCCAAAACAAAATCGTCCCAAAAGCTATTTTTTGTTGTAGTGACTAATCCTAGTGTCCGTAGAGACTCAAACCATGGCACAAACACCAAACATGTGTACCTCAATTGAGGCCAACATACGATCGATGAGACCACTAACTAAAGTACTTATTGGTGAAATGCAACATTTATGATCAAAGGGGAACAATAGAGGTGTTGCAATAACTCTATTTATTTTTTGGGTAATTTTTTCCTTTTTTATGTCATTCTTTAAAATAGTTTGTAATAAAGTAAAATAACATGCATCACAAAAAATATTGTTAAAAACATTATTCCAAATGAATATATCAAAATTATATAGACCATAGGCAAATCGACTCACGAACGTTGTTTTAAAAATGGTGTAATATAATTTCAAAAGGAAAATAAAGAGATTATACAAAAGTAAACCCACAAACTGATGTGGCTTGATGCAATATGTCAGATTGTAAAGTAGATTTAACAAATTTTATGAAACAACATCAGTCTGTGAGTTTATTTTTGTATAATCTCTTTGTGTATGTAACAGTTCTCATTTCAAAAACAATGTCTTGTTTCTCAACATTTTTTATAATTATTTTTAATATAATTATTCAAACCATTTTTTATTTCTTATCAGTTATTCAAAAGGAAAGTACTTGGGTGTCCTCTAAATGTGCCACCAAAAGTACCCCTAGTGTATTTTTTAAAAAACGTTTAAAACAGTTACCACTAGTGAATTTGTGTGTGTATTGTGTTTAGGAAAATGCTAGTGGAGCCCCTCAAAGTTACCAATTGAGTATTTTTTTTTTTAAACTTAATGGTTAAGGAAGTGACTATTAGTGGAGTGGTGTATTTTTTTTCTTAATAATTAAGTATGTTAAAGTAATATTGAAAAGAAAATGAAAGAAAATAAATCTGAAATGGACTAGCAAAATATCCAGAGTAACCATTGGGCGGCCCACTAGCACTATCCTTTTCTCTAACATAAAAATTTAAAAAAAAAAACAAACAAAGAAACAAAAACAAAAACAAAAAAAGAAACAAATTACACTAGGGACCCTTTTGGGAGGCATATTTGAAGAGCATCCTAGCATCATCCTATTCAAAATGACCTTCAATGAACTCTTTCACTTTCTACTTCTCAAAATAATTAATCATAACATTAAGCAATTTTAAAATATGGGGAAGTTTAACTCGTTTGGATGCAAGAAGTGTTCGATCTCATGTCATTTGATTATTATAATTTTTTCAAATTTTTACACAAAATATAATAAAAAAATTCAACTTTTTCAATTTTCAAAATAATAATAATATTAAAAAATAATATTCTAACAATATTTTATTCAAATTTCAACTTCCATCTCAATTCATCTCATCTCAACTCACTATCGAAACAAAATGTTATACATTGTTGCTATTTTCTTGTTTACCATTCAATCTTATAGCAATGATATTGGGTCTCTGATTTGATTGTTTTTGGGTCACCATTGTGCATCCCTTTCCATTGTCTTCGATTTCTAGGCAAGAAGCTCTCGATTGATGATTATGATTTTGGCTGTGATTATCGAATGTTGGCTGTAATTTTAGTTGTGATTTTGGTTGTGATTGGGGTTGTTGGTTGGCTATGATGATCATTATTTGTAGCTGTGATTAGGGTTGTGATTACCATATTGGCTTCATAGAGCTTCTATGCTCGTGTTTTGGGGCTTCAATAGATTTTCATGCTATTTCATTTCCGTTGTATTGATTTTGTGATTTCCATTGTATAGATTCTGTGAGTTTCATTATCTCTGATTTCCATTACTGCTCTTGGTTGTTGGTTGGTTGTGATGACCATTATTAGTGGCTGTCATTGGGGCTATGATTATCATACTGGCTTTATAGAGCTTCTATGCTTGTGCTATGGGGCTTTAAGAGAAAACCATGACTCTTTCATTTCCATTGTATTGATTCAAGGATTTCCATAGAAATTTAATTCCCATTACTGCTCCCAGTTGTTGGTTGGATGTGATTACCATTATTTGTGGTTGTGACAAGGCTTGTGAACACCACCTCGGCTCCATAAAGATTCTATGCTCCTACTTTGGGGCTTTGACATATTTCCATAACTCTATGATTTCCATTGTACAGGTTTTCTAATATCCACTATCTTTTATTTTCATTACTACTCTCGGTAGGCTGTGATTTACTGTTACCATGGTTGCGATTGAGGTTGTGAATGGTGCTTTGTGTAATGTAAAGACTCTATGTTTGGCATTTCATTAGGATTGTGTATGTAAATGCAGGGGCTGTGATAATGGTAGGAATGTTGCATGTGCGAGTGTAATATCAGCAACTTTAGTGAATGTTGATCAATCGATATGACAGGGTAACCCAGATGGCCATCTTTATTGTGAAATTTTCACAAAGGCAACCGGGATTTGCAGCAATCCTATCTTGTGCCCTTTTCTATGCTTGAAATTGTACTATTCTGAACCTCCATGATATGTAAATATAACGTATTTTGGACTTTGGTTTTTTTGCTTTCTTGGCTTAATCGGTTAGGGTGCATGGGGCTCGGCCCTTGTTGGTTGATGTGGCAGTCCCAAAATCCTGTGCCCACACATGTTTTCTACATTATTTTGTGCCTTATAACCTATTTTGGACTTTGGTTTTGTGATTTCTTGGCTTCATTGGTTGGTTGTGTTGCAAGGGGCTTGGCCCTTGTTGGTTTATATGGCAGGCCCATCATTGGTTCTGGCATGTTATGCCTTATAACCAATTTTGTGACATGTTTTGTGTATTGTTAAGATGTTAGGTGGATGTGCAAGAGGGTTTGGCGCTTGTTGGTTGATGGGGAAACCCCATGAACCCTTGCTGGGAGCAACTTTGTTGCCCCCTAGGTTGATGGGACAGCTCTTGAGCAACCATAAGCTATTGCCACTTCCTCTATGTCACTATTCTTTTCCTAAGCCGGTTTGCAAAATGCTTTCACCATTGAATATTGAGTTTCTAACATGTTTAAATTCTTTCCTCTTCTACGATTGTATAGAGATGGACTCATAGGAGCATGAATATATGTTCTTCACGATCCTCCTAGCTCAGGACCCTAACATTGACCACACTTTCTTGAGTCAACACAGTTCAGTGTTGGTAGAAGACTCCACCCCCACCCCAAGTGAAGGTTCTTACCACAAAGAAATCCAATACAGGGGCCAACTTCACCCAAGAGGATACAAACTACTTGGGTCAACATGGTTAAATACTTCAATAAATGCAATCCAAGGGACCAATAAAAAAAACATGCCCAACTTTGTGAGAGAATTTCTTTACACTTCAATCAGTATAAGCAAAGTACAATGGAGCGGACCATTGGGTCCTTAATGCATCGGTGGGACTCAAAAAGTGACCAATAAATTATATGTGAAGCTAGCCCAAGTGGAAGGGTTAAACCAAATGGCATGACCGAGCAAGACAAGGTATATCCATCCACTACTTTGAAGTTCTTGTATATACTGTTTTATTATATTTTTGGATAAATACACAGTAAGCATTTTCCTTTTTCTTTTTTTACAAGTTTGAGAAAGTGAAGCTGATATACCAATCACTAGAGAAAAGTCAATATCCATTCAAGTATTGTTAGCACTTGTTGAAGGACCAACTAAAATTGATTCAATGTTGCTCCAAGGATGGTCTAAAGCAAAGATCCATGATGTTGCCAACCCCAACTTGTACCTTTGTTGTTATTGATTCAATAAACGATGCAGAGGAGGAGCATGTTGTTGACAATGATGGTGTCAAATTGGACAAGCCAATGGGAAGGAAAGCCGAGAAAGCAAAATGAAAGACCCCAACTAGGCCAACTGCGGACATTGTCAAGCTCTCCAGGTCAACTCTTATTGAGGAGTCATGTGCTCAAGAGAAAGAGTTTTTTATCTCTAGGAGCTAAAACTGCATTATGATCGAGAGAGGGAGGAGGCGAAAATATAGTAGGAGGACAAGAGGCTAATTGTGACGCCCCCAAATTTCCACTTGGGATCGAACAGACATCTGAAGCGTCGGGACATGCAACACATGGTTACCTGCCCCCGTTCATGACATATAAGATGCAATGTTCCTAACATGCATCTAGCATTATGCAATATTCGCAACGGATAATTAATTTTTTTTTTCATTAGCAATACTATGCACCAAACTTATAATATCCCAATTAGTTAAATCATAATCCAAGCATACTTAACAAAATAAACATCCACGATTTTAGTACGAGTCTTAGAAGACTGTAACCTCAAAAACATGAGATACCAGACTCCATATTTACATTACCAAAATACACTATTGAGGAAATTCGTCGAGTAACTCGTGTAACTCGACTAAAGAGCCCATAATACTGTCCAAAAATTAACTATGGAAGCTGTAAGTTCCGTGTCGTGTCTGCGGCGTCTAGTCAACCTCCTTCGGTCTACCAATGTCCGCTCCCTGCTCTGATCCTAACACATCACCTACAATTTGGGGGGAATGGTAGTTGGGACTACCACGGTGAGATTTGATTACAAATCTCAGTAAGTTAACAGGAACCTCCCACACAGGTTAATTATGAATGCATGGCAGTAAAAGCAAGAATGCATAATTAAAGTCGTAAGTAAGCATAGTATAACTTGACATATAGCATGGCATAAATGATATAACCTGAACAGAAACGTGAACTGAACTTGACTTGACATGACATAAATTTGAACTTATAATATAACATGGGCTACCAACATAACACGAACGTGAACTTGAAACATAACATGGACTTGAATCGTAGCATGCATGTGAACATACATAACATAAACATGAACTTGAATTTAACATAAACCTTGGCATAACATGACATAAACGTGAACTTGAGACATAATATAAACATGAACATAACATAATATGAACGTGAACTTGAACATAACATGTACATGTAAATGAATATAACATGACATGAACGTGAACTTGAAACATAACGTCAACATGAACATAATATAACATGAACGTGAGCTTGAGCTTGAACATAACATAAATGTGAACATAACATGATATGAACATGAACTTGAAACTTAACGTGAACATGAACATAACATAACATAAACTTGATCTGAAACTTATTCTTATCTTATGGGGTTAACCATGATTACTTATTCTTAACTTCTTGACATAAACTTGGACACTTGTTCAATTGACTTAATTAATAACGTGACCATATGGGTGCTACACGAGTCCCCTTGAGCCGTGTATCCCTGCCGATTACCGCATCACAACATAGGTATCTACACCAGCTGTGAGTGCGTTAATATGTCCTCCACAGTTGTTGTGGCCCCATACTTCTTGCTCCACAGTTGTTGTGGCCCCATAAATTGTTTGTGCCACACTTGCTGTGAACACACGTAAAATAAAATATGGCACCATTGGCGTTAGTGCCTGGCGCGCTCCGGTGACCAGCTAATTATGCCCCATTCACAACCTGTTGACTGTACTTCGTCAATCCAGGGAATTTCACACCTATTTAGACACTCCAGAGTGAACAAAGGAGTTCCACTGGGATATTACCCCATCCTAGCACTTAGGGTCGTGATTGACATGAATAACTTAACAAAAACGTGATCTGAAACTTGACTTAACATAAACTTAATCTAACTTCTTTACTTAACATGATATGACATACATGTAACATGTGACATACTTAACATGGCATACTTATAACATATAGAAATACGTGACAGAATAGATTGTGTAACAGATAAATATTCGTAACAGTGCCTAACAGATAAACATGTAATGACGTGGCATGGCATGACATATATGATAACATACATACATAAATTGTAGTTTCCTTACCCATCATACATACACAATAAACTGATAGTAAGTTAGAAGCTAACTTACCTCGATCGTCGCGTTCTACGAGAATAAAGCACGAAACACGAGGAACTGTAAGAATGTATTCTAAAAGTTAGAAATTTAATTACTAACAATTATAAACATTAAAACAAGCTAAATTAGATTAAAATTACCATTTTACCCTCTACATGTGGGAAAATGACCATTTTACCCCTAACTTAAGGATTTCACATCCTAACTCCCAAAATTTTCAAAATTTACATTCCTCATGTAAATTTTGTCCTAAGCTCAATATCAACTCAGAAAAATTTAAAACAAAACACAACTATAGAAAACACACAATGGCCGAAACATCCATAGGCCATTTCTCTTGATTTTTGTTGCAATTCCTTCCAATTTCAAAACTCATGCTTAAACCAAAATTTTGCAACAAACATCTTCCAATCTTAAGTTTAAAACCATACTTAAAATATCCATTTAGAAAAAACTAATAATCAACACCAAACTTTTTGTAAAACGATCCAAATACCTAATCACAAGCTTTGATCCTAAATCAAAACATCTCCAAGAATTCCAAAAATCAAATCTTATTTCTAACATATTCATAACATAATTCTAAGATCAACCATATTTTAAATTATCAAACTAAAGTCACCAAAATCACAAAATAACACTTGGATTTTTTGGTTTTACACTTAGTCCAAAAACAAAAACTTTTTCCTCAACTAACTTTGATAAATCTCTTGATCCATGGCTTACAAAGATGAGATCTTCAAACTAAAACATCACATGATTTACAAATGTTTCTTAAAGAAGATCCAACCATTAAACTTAAAATCACATGGCTAAAACTCAATAAAACATGGATCTAACCCAAAAACATCAAATCTTAGGCCTAACCGAAATCCTCTTGCATAGAAAAATCATATCTTTGAAACTAATACTAAATATCTTCAAAATAACATCCTAACATGAAAATAAGAGACTTATGATCATCATATAAAAATATCAAAGCCTTTAGAGTAAGATCAAACCTCAAAATATTCAAACTTTCTCCAAATAATTGCCACTTCCAGTTTTGAAGTTTCTAGATCTAAGAAAATCTATCATCAAAAGCTTTAGTCATGAAACAAAACGTCAATGAACACTCTTAAAAACATACTAAAAACACTCCATAAAATTTTTGGACCAAGATATGTCCATTAGTTTGGTCAAAAACTCCAAAACATAACATACTCTCCAGTTTCATGCCCAAAATGACATTTCCATGGTTAAAAATACTTTTGACTGACCAAATGACCATGGAATGACATTAATAATATATCTAAGGAAACTATAATCAAATATGAACAACTTTTATGAAGGAGTCATCATGTGAAAATACTTACAAAGGGTCGAAAAGATCCACGCAAAAACACACAGAAATCTGCCCGAGAGAGCTCTTTTGGATTTCTCTCTAAGAACGGAGTGAAGAAGTGATAAAAGGGAAGTAAGTGTGACTTGCAAGACTCAAGAATTCTATAGGGGGAAGATATAGACCTGAATGAACATTGATTGGAGGTAGATATGTGACATAAAGTGGAGAATAGAGAGGGGAAAGGACAACCTGCAGAAGCTGTGAGGTATGGAGGTTGATGGGGTAGGTTTCTCCATCTCATCAAGGCACTATTGGGTGCAACTAAGGGTAGTGGATGGTCTACCATGTGGGGGAGGAAACTTCTCCAAGAAGCCTTGTAAAGGTGGCCAAATTTGTGGGCCTTGGTGAGCCTCAACCAAGTGGGCTTCAATTTGGGGTTTAAAAGGGGTTTGGTTAGGGTTTGAGATGCCATCAAGCTCAAATCCGATTTTTCTTGACCCAATCAAATTTTCAAGGTTTAAAAGGTTGGATAATGATGTCATAACAAGAATTTGGGAAATTAATAGCATGTGGAAGTAATTTAATCAAGTGATTAAACACAATGCTAGAAATTGGATCAAAAAGGGTTTGAAGGCCAACTTTAGGGTTTGCGGAAACCATTTAGGGTTTTGGTTTCAACCAAGTTTTTTGGGTTTCAATTGGATTCCAACCATTTAGGGTTTCACTAGGGTTGAAACCCTCTTTGATTTGGCTCAAATGGTTGATCAAATGAAAAGAGTTTTGCTTAGGTGGCATGATCTCACACCTTGGTTTCCTTCACAAATCCATCTAATGGTTCCTCTTTGTGCCAAGTGTCAAATACTATTCACTATGTGTGGCTAAGATCTTGCCAAGTGTCCAAATAAAACTTCTCTAACCTAATTTGGCCATTCCACACTGTGATTTTGAAAACACAGCACTCAGTACGCTTATCGAGGTTACTATTCACTCCAAAAAAAAGCATAATAAACTTAGTACTGAAAAATTCTAAATATTCATATTAACCTACAGTAAAAACCGTTTACCAAAACTCAACCCTGAAGTGCCCCTATAAATAAATTCACAGTTTCGAACAGTCGTTCCGTCCGAAATTATGAAAATGAGTTATTGCGCTATAACATCCTAAATATTCAACTGAGTCTAGTGGTGTACACTAGAACGTATTATGACACTTCTAACTACCTCAAACAATTAAAAATTGCAATTTTGTCACCATAATGAGTGACAACACTGACTATGTTGACAGATTAAAACCTGTGCGATTGATCGATTCGTGAAAACTTATGGGATTTTCACAAAGTTTCTAAAATCTATAGAAATTCCACCATTGAATTTCTAGCGGGCTGTTACACTAATTGGCAGCGAACATACTTGAATTTGCCCGGTTTAAAGCAGTGGAGAAAGTGGAGAGGGAGCAGTTAGAAAGGGAGGAGTGGATCATGTTGATGAATGTCACATGCTTACTTACAATACACGCACAAATTTCCAGCAACGTCAAATGGAAATTGTGGAAAAACATTATAGGGAGGAGTAGTGACACTTTTTTATTTTTGTATATTATTCATTGTAACTAAGTTAATCATTGTGACACTTTTCACCAATGGCAAGCATTGCTTAATTTGTATCTCCTTCACTGGCTTTTTTTCTTTTTTGTCTTTTGAGAATATTGTTTGGGATGTTGGACAATGGTTCTTATGTTGGATGCATGTATGAGGATAATGTTTGTATAACAATAATCAAATAGTTTTTTAACAGATATTATAAATATTGATTTGATACAATTAGCTAGAATATGTTCTGATAACTTTTATAAAGAAAGTTAAATCGTACATAGGAATGGAAACAACAAAGACCTTATGAAATAGATATTACACTAGCTCCAAATATTTCTAGGTCTGGCTCTACAATTGTCATCTATGCTCAATTAGATTCATTCGAGCTGATAATGAGTTGAATTGTCTCTAATTCGATGATGATTTTGAATGAACTCCATAAGTTCAGTTGTATGATTGCGCAACAGCTCATGAGGACTATCGTCAACTTGTCTGTACTCGAAGTTGAGAACATGATTATCATCCCACTCGTCTTTGATAATCATGTTATATAAAATTATGCATGCTTTCATAATTTTTTAAAGATCACTAATTTTGAACATTTGAGCTGGTCTACAAAGTACAAACTATTGTAAAGCATTGTTGAAGGATCCCAAATGCACACTTTACATCATTTCTTGCTGATTCTTGTGCTACTGTAAAACATTTCTTCTTCTGGCCTTGTAGGGATGGGATCGTCTTAACAAATGTTGACCACTTTGGATAAGTACTATTAGCAAGGTAATACCTCATAGTGTAGTCATTACAATTAATTGAGTAATTGACTGGAAAAGCACGCCGTTGGGTGAGTTTAGTGAAAATAAAAGATCTCTCTAGGACATTGATATCATTATGAGAACCGGATAATCCAAAAATTGCATGTAATATCCAAAGATCATATGATGCCACCACTTCTAAGATAATAGTTAGTTCACGATTGTGACCGTAGTACATACCTTTCCACACAGCCAGGCAATTTTTTCACTTCCAATGCATGCAATCAATGCTCCCTAGTATCCCGGAAAATCTACATTGTTCACCAACAGAGGAGCAATTGAGCAATATAATTGGCATCTAGAGACCTTAAATATTCATCGGAAAAAATATTTACGATGGCAACCACAGATTTTTTCAAGCTCTCTATTGCAGTGCTTTATCCAATCTGTATGTAGTCATCCATGAAATCAGCAATTACTCTATATGCAAGCATTCCAAGTATAGTAATTATCTTTTGCAAGAAAAATAGACCAAGTCTTCCAGCATTATTTCTTCTTTAGATGAAGTAAGTCTCGTAAGTCTGTACCTCATTCTAAATACGAAGTAAAAGTTTACAACCCATACGAAATCTCCTTCAAAATAGATTCAATGCATATATTGGTGATTTTGCAAAATAGTCGCAAAATAACTGTTCTTGCCGTTTTAAATGATCACGCCTAGTGTACTTACGACATTGACGAGTATGACTAAGATGAGATGTTGATCCTTCATCTTCATCAACAACTATCTCCAACTCATTTTCAAAATCTAAGTGAAGCAGCAATTTGCGAAAGAAAGAACGACCCATTTAAGAAGCGAGGGGAAAATGAGATCAGAATGAGAGTTTTCTCTTAATATGAAATGAAACTTATGTTGCTCTAGATTTCAATGAAAGAGCAATTGCTCTTATTTATAAACCAAAATATTACTGTTTAAAAATACACCCATTAGGAAAAGAATAAAATATCATCGTTAGACAAAAGATAAAAATTATTAACATTTAAAATTTAATTGTTACAAAATAATACCGTTGAAAATTTATATTATTCTTAAAAACGTAATAATTTTGAAAATTTGATCGTACTGAAAAAAAAAAAAAAATCCGCAATGTGTTAAAAATATTCATTACATAGTAATAGTTGAAAATATAAGAATAAAGACAAGATTTAAGATTGTAAAAGGAAATGAGAGAAAAAATAATAATAATAGAGAAAAAATAGGAAGTGAAATGTAGGGAATTTTTTTAAAATAAGTAAAATTTAAGAGAGAATTTAGAAAAAAGATAATTTTTTGCCAAAGTTTTTAGAAAATTTCGATGCCACATTCTTATCAACTGATTCTATGATATCTTTGACCATAAATGAAACTTTCCACCATAAAATCAGATATGACACATTTCAGTCTCGCCTATATTTAGCTTCAAAAGAAACAGTTAGCTCTTACCTTCCTGAAAGATGCAGTCTAGCCCCGTTTGTGTACAATAAGTGTTTCATTTCATTTATCTCATATCATCTCATTATTACAACTCTTTTAAATTTTTACACAAAATATAATAAATAATCTATCTTTTTCAAATTCCAAAACAATAGTATTGTTTTGTGCTCTTCATAGGTCCCTCGACAGGTTTAGAACAATTGTGAAGGATGAAACCTTCACTGCTCGACGCATGCATATAATCCAACACTATTTTATGATCTCCTGACAATAAATCACATTAGATAATTTTATTTTTTATTTTTTTAATAATTTTTGGATTTAAAGGGACAAAATTATACCTCAATTTGAATTAAAGTTGAACTAAACAAATCTTGGGATGTGTTTGTTTTGACATGAAACAATAAAAATAAGATGTTTTCCACATTTTTCAGTGTTCTGGCATGGGCAGAATTACTGGTCAACAAAAAACTAGCTTGCGGCCTCAAAAAATCTGGAGCAAAACAACGGCTTACCCTTCTACATACGATTTCATTCGTTCATAACCCTAGCCCCCAACAAAACACATACAAAATGAACCCCCAAGAGTTGCCATCGGCACACCACTACTCAATGTCCACCCCCACAACACCCAATGAGCCACTGGATGGAGTCTTGAACAAAAATGGAGAGAAGCGTATAGTATGATGACGTTCTCTTTGGTCATTTGCAGAGTGACTGCCACCATCTTTACCCCCGAAGCTGAGTTCTTTATATTTCAGTTCTCTGCAATATGAAGAAGTCAACTCTCTAGTAGTAATGTCACAAAATGTGAACGAAGATCAATTAAGAACAAGGTGAAAAAAAGGAAAAAATAAGGGTTCAAATCTCTATATTGAACATTTGATCTTATTTTATTGTTCATGGTAGAGGCACAGAACTGCTGGTCATGATGGCATGTCACTGTTTTTGTTATTTTCAGTTAGTGATGGTCCTCCCCCCAACCCGAACCCCCTCATCCAGGGTTGGTTTCCAAGGCTTTCTTATGTAATCGTGATATGCAAACCCTACTGTAAAGCATCATTGATTTCCTCTTGATTGGCCGCTTGTCAAATGTCACAACGAACACAAGAGAGGGATAGAAAGAGAGGGTGGCTGAAGGAAGGCATACCACTAATTAAAAACCATCGCAAGCAATGCACTTTGATTTTAGCGTATGTTGCGGTTTAGCAATCCTTGAAATGATAGGTAAAGATCTTTGTTATCCATCCCAAATATCTCTTCTGCTTTCCTTAGAGTTTCCTGAAAGAAAAAAAATTACAAACCATAAACTCCTTGAGAATTAGGTAAGTGCAAGCAGTTTTAAGAGATAGAAGTAGCAAATAACTAGGCATTTAACAATTCGTTACCTCTCGAGTTTGCTTTTGACTATTTAGTTCCTTGATATTAGCCAGAAATGCACTGAACTGCTCATATGATAACCGACTCCTGGATTACAGAAACATGTAAATCACTGTTTAAAGAGCTCTATTACTATCATAACAAATTAGCCGGTATATAATTCAATGGACATACACAGACTCACCTGGCTTGCCGAAAAAACTCCTTTCCATCTATTCGAGGAGTGCGCCCTACATATTTTTTTAATTACAAAAGAAAATGATTACTGGCAGACAGCAGAATGCAACATACAAGATGTGATCAAGGAGGGTTATAAGCTAATCTACAGACTGTCATAATCTATTACGGAATACAACACAAAATACAGTGGAATGTTTTGCTAGCTGTAAGGGTAGGCTGTGAACAGTTAGAACTCTTGACCAAGCATGCACCCAACGAATACCGACAAGTAGTTATATGCTCTATTAAATGAGGTGAAAAATGAGAAAAACTGCCCATTGAAACAGCAACTCATAAAAACCTGGCTGTTGTCGTCCACGAGGAGGAGAGTTTGCTGCAGATGACTGCTGGCTTGATGGGTACCATGAAGACAGCGTAGTCCTTCCTTCGTAGGGCAGTCTTGTGGGAGATGTTGAACCAGAGTTTTTTCGGGGAGATCCAACAGCAGAATAACTTGTAGGGGACACACTTGCAGAAATAATTTTTGGAGTTCCAGTTGGAGTAAGCTGTGGAGTGATATATGGAGTAATAGAAAATCTTTGCCCAGGATGCCTTGATGCTGCGGACAACAAAGTAGCTTAATTTCTTCTCATGAGAAGTAAGAAAATATATAATTTCAGGATACTTAGTTTCATGACTTCTAATTTACAACCTAACTATAATAACAACTTACGATGGACCAAGATTTTAAGCTATTGAAAGGGGAACAATCTAGCCACACAACCTAGGCTCAAAGAATAGCACAGACAAGTTCATATACCTTCATCAGATTGATGTCCCATGTAGCCATTTGCCCCCTCATCTGTAAGCATGAACACAAGGTGCCCACGAGGTGGCAGGCAACATAAAATAAAGAAATGTGAGAGCCTTGACAAAAAGCAACACATTTGATTAAAAAAAAACAGAGAGATAAAACAATCATATTTATCAAAGATTAAAGAAGTCAGATGAATAGTACCGTTGTCTGGATATGATTTGGGAATCGATTGGTCACAGGTTCCAATATCAACAGTTTCAGCTTGCTGTTAAAAGGAGATAAAAAAAAATAAAAAAGAAAAGAAAAAAAAAGATGGTATCTAATTAATTTTTAAGGTCCACATAAATCATATGCAATGCCAATGTTGAGGAAAAGCATAAAAACTTAATAGAGAACCTGAACCAAGATTGGTTGGGGAAGGAAATCTTACTGATGAATTGTCATCATTTAGGGACTGCATGAGTTGCTTCTTAAATTGTTCCAACTGTTAATACCAAAAAAAGGGAAATATATGGGAGCACTCGTGTCAGAGAAACTTGGATATCCACAGTAAAAATAATTAGGCAACACCATACAAGTGAAAGGAACCAACTTGAAAGTAACAAAAGAAACTCAAAATGGGTATGAGCAAGAGACCAAAAGATGACAGAACTGAAAAAAGTTGAAGCCCTATGTTGAAAAATGGTCAAGCACAAGATTACATCAGTAAAGGTAGAAGCACCATAAGTTCCCTAAGCAGGATCAATATTTAGATATGGACATAAATAAAAAAGCACTGCAACCATGAAACATCCTATTTTCTCACATGCAAACCGAAAGGTGAGCAAATGACTTTGTAATATCAAGGTAGTTGCAATGATGTACTAGGAACACAACTAAATATGTGATAGTAAGCGAAGCACTTTATACACATGAAGTTCTAGCTTTACAAGTTAGTTTTAGCTAAGCCAGCTATAATCAACTGGATTTTGCTTGAGCCTAGAATCCATATTGGCTACTCCTACTGTCCAGCCTTTTAACTTGGGAGGAGTTTGAGCCAAAAGGAAATGTACTAAACATATATCAGAACTCTTTCCATTAACCCAAAGGAACCCATGTCAGTTGCATTTATTCCAAAAAATGTGAAGTATTTTCTCCCTTTTCAACCTAAGGTACTATTGGCATTTTAGTACAAGAAAGATGTTGCTGGGAATCATTTGCTGTTAGGGTTTCATAGATTGTGCATTTCAAATAGGAATATTTTCAGGGCAGAGTTACTGTATATGAGGCAGCAAAAATATATGATTACTTCATTTCTTGAGTATCTTGATCAAAATCAGAAAGTAAAACTTCAATCCAAACTGACCTTTTTACAGCTTCTTTTCATTATTATCTGAGTCAAATAATTTATTAGACTTTCAAGTTTTGAAGTCCAATGCTAGGCATGTTTGTGGTAATCAAACATCAACCAGAAAGGCCAACTAGAAGCCATGAGACCATATCAGCTGGACTCAGTCACTCAGTTCGATGTACTTTTCCTGGCCACTTGAAGGACATTGTCTTACAATCAGACTTTTGCTGACAAGTAAAAGCAATTATATTACAAGCGCAATGGGCATGCAACTCAAGTAGAAAAGCAGTATGAATGAGAAAACACCCAAAAAAGTGGGTGTTTAGAAACATCAGGATGAGCATTAATACAACCCCACTCGAAGTGACTTAAAAAAACATAGTAAAGCCGAGCTATATTGAAACTTTGGCCATTCCTTTTAATCCAAAGGCACTACATTAAACAATAAGATTGTTTGACTAAAATCAAAAGCACCTAACTGCTTGAAAACAAAACGAAGAATCATATAAATAAAAAGGAAGGGCCAACCCTAACTGCAGCCAAACATACTATGATTGACGAACACTAGCAGTTCTTTGCGATGCAATGATTACAATATGGTAACGGGACCCAAAACAGAAATATTCAAGACAACAGATTCGCTGATGTTCAAAAACTTTCTGCTATTTCACATTTACTCCTATTTCAAAGAAAACGGCATTCTATCAGTTCCATCATCACTATAATGCATTCATCAAGCTTATGTCTTATATAATGACGGACAAAAACCCAGGATCTGATTAAACCCCAAGGGGTTGGCCCAAGTGGTGAAGGCCTTGGTCTTGGGGTCTCACTCCCTTCAAGGTCCAAGGTTCAACACCTCATGGGTGCAAACAATCATTTGGGGCCACACCCCCTGGTGAAAAGCCAGCGATTTAACCAGTTCCGTGTAGGGAAACTTCCGAGGGTGCGGTGCACAGGACCGGGGTTTACTCTGCAGGGATGGGTCCAAAGGGCCCTACCTTGGAGAGGTTCCCCGACATCAAAAAAAAAAAAAAAAAAAAAAAAAGAAGGAAAGAAAACCTTTACTGCATAAGGAAGAAAGGAGGGAAAAAGTAAATGTTGCACTTAGGTTGGAAAAACCACTTTTGCAAGTTCCAGCCCATCAGAAAAAATTAGTAACCCTCATTTCTTTCCATTCCATTTCTCTCCAAACTGAATAAAATCATTTTACTATACTTTTCCTTAGCCACTTTCCTTACCTACAACACTCGTCCCCCAAACTCAAAGGAGTACTTATTCTGTGATCACCATATGCATACATATATATACTTGAGATACACACACAAAATATCTTTGGTGGGCCCAGGATGAAATGAACATCCTTTGCTTTCCTCCTTTAACCCAATCAACAATGGCAACAACCATCTTACTATCTCTTTTCCTATACCAGCTTTCGTACCCTCTACTCTTTCCCCCAACCAACTGAAGTATTTATTCTATTATCATTATAAGGTCTAAGAATCTAAATTTTCAGTGAACATGACCCAAAAGATATGGAATTACATCTCACATAGTATTAATTAAGATCAAGATCACTAAGTAACAAAATGGATATTGGTGGTTGGCTCAAGTGGTAAAGGTCTTGGCCTTGGTGGTATGCTCCCTCCAGGCCTAAGGTTCAAATCTTTGGGTGCAAACAATTTCTAAGAGCCATTGGACAGGAGCAACTTCCCCTTGAATTACACGAGGTGCACTTGTGGTGAACTCCTTGCCAAGGACTTATGCACCCCCGGGATTAGTTGGGACTTTGTTCTCAGACACCTAGTGCCAATCAAAAAATAGATCACTAGCAGTTTTTTTTATAAGTAAAAAGATTCGGGTTTCTTGCATTGCGCCAGCAAAAAGTAGATAAATAACAAAATGGATATTCAATCAAAGTGAAATTCAACCACTTCACTTGTAATCCAATTTAAGAAAGTCACAACTCCTAACATATATGCCGATGTTAACTAATCTTGGGCTGCAAAAACAACCATAAAGACATTTTAAAGCTCCATACATCTTTAATAAAGTTTCTGACCAATAGACTTTTTCCTGGCCATAGGCCTATTACCTTTTACATTCTTGCAGAAAGAAAAGCTTTATAGCATGTAGCAAATACGCCATTGCTAAGCTTTACAGAAAAGGAATGTTACATGACAAATTATTGCTAATTAGGACCAGAAATAGAATTGTTTTCCTTTTTTGTATGTAATGGAATAAGTAAATACATACATGTAAATACGAGACTACATTCTATTCTGGTGGCTCATTCCCAACAACGGTCCATTAACTAGCTATTGTCATTAATTATGAAAGAATAGAAACCCAAAAGGCAGCCCGATTTACACTATTCCACGCTTTGAAACGAAACATTTTTGTTCTCTAATCCCATAAGAAGAGTTGCAAGATAAATAGAACACAAATTAGTATTCTGTTTTTTATAAGAAATAGAACACAACTTAAAATAACCCCAGCGAATGATCAATAAGATGACTACAGTTCAACCAGAGAAATAATAAGACCTCCCTCACCTTTGCCAAATCACGGCCAAGTTTTTTTGCAGTCATTGTCAACGAATCTCGTTCCCTTGATAGCCTCATCTTCAATCGAACAAGTAAAAAAGAGGAAAAAAAAAAAGGTAAAGGATCAGAACAAAGAGTTTCAAATGCTTCAACTAGAAATTCAGATGCCTATTTCTATACCAGAGTTTAAAGTTAAAAAAATGGACACTTTCAGATGTTATGCACTCTTGTTCTATCTCTTTTCTTTTTCTTTTACTTTCTTTTCAATTTTGGGACTCAAGAAAACAACACCACATATCTGTAGGTCAGTGATAAAAATATTGGATTTGAATGATTAAAACATATAAAAAATATGGATCTCATAATCCAATCACAACTTTTTTTGGTTAGTTCTGTAGGCAACCTAAGAAAGTATGTTCTCAAATTATATTTCCAAAAGTTTTCAAAAAATGTTTTCAACTTCAAACCAAACATCCTCCAATCTCAAAAAATTTACTGTTTCAACTTTTCATCCAATCAGTCTAGATTAGAGTGAAAAGTCAAAAACACAACCAAAACAACTTTTACAAAAACATAAAAATAAAAAAATAAAAAAATAAAAGAAATCCTTAAAATGTTACATTTAAAACTTTTCCCATTCACTTTCACAAATCCTAATACAGAACATATTTTAAAAAACAAAATAAAATTTTCCTATCTACTTTCACAAAACCCAGTAAGTAAAAAATAAAAATAAATAAATAAATAATAATCTCAAAATTTTTCAAGAAAGATTTGTGAAAAATTCTCTTTTTTTTTTTAATCAGTAAAAAAGAAACTTTATTAATGAGAATAGGCATAATCCAAGTACAAAATTCTCAAAATTTCATTAACAAAACATGGCCTAAAATGGCGTAAAATGAAATCAATTTGCTGGCAACCACAGGATTAATGAAATACATTGGCTTATAAGGCTTCTCCCCTCAGCATTATCACCAAACTCCATCATTAGTTTCACTCAACTGACAACACTATTAAACTCCAATTGAGCTTAATTCCTCATTGTCTTTTAGTTGTAAAAATGATCAAATATAAAAACTCAAATATTTTTTCTTTTCTCTTCTTTTACACCGACGTAAAGCATCAGTCTCTAAAATTCTTATTGCAAACAATGACACCCAAGCCCATGAAACTCCTAAATCTGGAGTGGGCTTTTGAGTTTAGACCCATGGGTACTGATAAAAAAAAAAAAGTTTAGACCCATGGGCCAACTGCTTTTCTGCATATTTATATTGTATTAAATTTTAATCAAGTTTAGACATTGGTTATATTTGAATGTATGGCTGAAAATTTATGTTTTTGGAGTAAATATGCTATAAAAGGAAAGTTTTCAGGGGAAAAAAAAAACTAAAGAAAATGATCTTTAAGATCACCAACTCTTACACTGGGCATAATTGTGCGTTGGCAGCCCAAATATTAAAGAAAATGTTTGTGATATGTATGAATGTTCTTTAAGTATTCAAGTTATTCAAAATGTGAAATCTAATTATTATATTGTTTACTGTATGATATATTTGCTTACTTATTATTTGACTCACATCGTGTTTATGTTTTTTTTAAACGTTCTTGGTACTGAAGTTATCGACGTTGGGCCAATAGGGCAGGCTCTAGCACTTGGAGACCATGGCTTAGATTACACATTATCCTATCACTAGAGATTTTTATTTATGATTTCTTTTATTTATATTTTTATTTGCTCTAGGTCTCCGGGACAAAGTCTTGACTAATCCCAGAGATGCACAAGCCCTTAGCAAGGAACTTTCTGCAAGTGCACAATGGGTACATTTATGATGCCTTTTATAACATTGACAGAGTTTATAAACTTATCAGCTTATGGGTTTTGCTATAACTATCACCATTTAAAGCTTTATTAATAAAATTTTCAGCATGTTTGACCTGTTTATAGATTAACCTATAATCTGGCTCATGGAATATAAACATAGTAGCGTTTCTAACCGTGGTTTATAGTAGCATTTCTAACCGAAGAGGAATTGATGTTTTTTTCTTTTGATGTTGGGGAACCTCTCCAAGGCAGGGCCCTTCGGACCCACCCCTGCAGTGGAATTGATGTTACACAAACTGTGCCAATTTTAATTTTCTTTTGAAAACGTTACTCAGTTGAGATCCACTAGAATACTAGAAAGAGAGGCCACCTCTTTATCCGGAATCTCAAAAATACAAAAACCCACAAATATTTAACTAATCCCTTCCAGCCCACCACCACCCTAGAAACTTTCTGAAAAACCGAACACAAACAAAACCGTCAAAATCAAACGCATTTGAATCATAACAACAATTTTCAAGCACAATTCAACAATTTTCAAGCACATTTCAGCAACCTAACAAAAATACTGGAATCAGTTATGCCATCTGCTGTTTTTTTTTAACCGAACAAAAGAAAACACAGATAAATTATACAAGGCAATTAAACGAATAGGGAAAAAAAGAATAAGGGAGTACATTGTCGTCCAGAACGATTTTGAGTCTCGAGTCTGCCTCCCGGAAGGCGTAGTCGAGACGAGAGACCTTCTCCTCCAGGTCCAAGACGACGCGGTCCTTGTCTTGGAGCTTGTGGCGCATGCGGACGACCTCAGACTCGAGGTTGGACACACGCGAGGCTATGGCCATGGAGGTGATCTTCCGGGCCAGATCGAGCTGATCGTAGGGATCAGTCGGAATCACAGCCAGGATCTCGTCCGGGAGGTCGAAATCCGGGCCCACGCTCCCAACATTAATCAGCGCCATACCAACCTGTTCTCCTCTATCCCTCTCTCGCTTGTGTCAGCGTGAGAATTATACGTATATAAGAGGGTTTGGTAATGTGGATGTGATTGCCTTGGTGTGGTTGCAGAGGCTATATGACAACGAACAACCCCAACCTAATTCCATAAAATGACGCACGCTCAGTCTGTCGCTTTGGACACAACGAATTTGATCCCTTTTTTTAAAATTATTTTTATTTTTATTTTTATTTTAGTTTGTTGTCTTTTGCTTTCAAGGTGGGGTTTATTTTGGTGCCTCACTTTCTTCGTTGGAGTTTGAAATTTAGGAGGTTTCCCTCCAAACAGACGTGGTGAAACATAAACCAATTGATTTCAAATATCTTTTTCAGACATATGTAAATCGTAACTGGGAAAAGTTAGGGCACGTTTGGTTCTTCAAATTAGATATTTAAATTAGATGAGGTAAAAATTAAAAATAAAATAAAATATTATTAAAATATTATTTTTTAATATTATTTCTATTTTAAAATTTAAAAAAATTGAATTATTTATTATATTTTATATGAAAATTTAAAAAAAATTATATAAAATCAGATGAGATAGTTTCAACTTTGTAACCAAATCAAGCTTATACTTTAGATTTCACTGTTAACTCACAAGTTACTTTGGCATGCTTATTGATTGAACAAGTAGATATTTAGTGCTTCTGTTTATTTCTCAATGATACTTCTCTCTCTTTGGCAAGGAAAGTATAAAAATATAAGAAACTGAAATGAAATATATATAAAATAAAAAAAAGAGTAGAAAACGAGGGAGAGAGACTAGAGTTTCATTATATTTTGTTATTCTCAATTGTTTTTAATACAAAATAGAGATATGGTAAACAATTTCTTAGAGCAACTATTTTAAGCTCTTGATTTTGAAGTGTAAAATTATTTTAGGAGAATCTAGTAGTCTCCTAAGTGATGTAGAGGTGTAATCACAATAATTTGACTTGAATTATAAGATAGGCAAATATCTAAGTTTATGAGAATTCTACTCTATTTAAGGTAATTGAAACCCGTTTGAGGTAATTTGAATTAACTTTATTTAGTAATATCCAAGCATATATTATCAAAAAATGGAAAGAAATTCTACTAATTGATCAGCCTCAAAAAATAAATTTTGTGCTCAACTTATATGAATTCAATCCTATCACAATCCAAATAAATTCAAAACAAAAATATATGTACTATGAAGATGAGATCAATTTTTTTTTTTTTTGTCTGAATGGATAAGACCTAATTTGGATAGTGAGTTGAGATACGATTAGATGAAATGAAATTTGAATAAAATATTGTTAGAATATTATTTTTACTTTTGAATTTGAAAAAAATTGAATTGTTTATTATATTTTATTTTAAAATGTGAAAAAGTTGTCAAATTAGTTAAAATGAAATCAATTGAGATGATTTTCTTATCCAAATCATGCCAAAAAAAAAAAGGCCGGATGCATATAAGAGAGATAGACACAGCATTAATTGTATTTGGGATTGATACTATTAAAACATAGTAATGGTATTCCGTACACTAGCAACATGCCTTAAAAAAATATTGCATAACTATTGGCAGAACCACGTTGAGCTTAGGGCTGAAAACGGATCTATTCGGTGTGGTTTTTGAGAAAAACTAAAACTCAACCGATATTCACTAAACATGGATAGAACCAATCGAAACTGGCCTGTAAATGGGGAGGAAACCAACGAAGTCGGTTTCAACACAATACCGGTTGGTCTTCAGCATCCCTTCAGCGTCACGAACGATTGGAAATTGAGGTGCGAGTCAGTAGAGTTGCGACCATGCGATGAGAAACAGAGACGGCTCGACATTGCAATGAGAGATAGAAGGGAGGTTCAATGAGAGAGAGAGAGAGAGGCCGATGCATGAGGGAGGAGAGAGAGGGAGATGAGCTGTTGGGTCGCACAGAGAGGAGAGAGAGAGAGAGAAACTTGAAAAGTAGGAAGAAGAAGAAAGGATGGGGGTGGGATTAAACCTAAACTAAAATGACGCCTTTTGGTTTAAACGACGTTGTTTTAGTTTTAAAAAAAAATTGTAAACTGTTTGTGTAAGTGAAACAACGTCGTTTTACTTAAAATATATTAAATATATATATAATGTATCAGCCGGTTCGCCAGTTTGAACCTGATTCAAACCGAGACCGAACCGACCAGTGTCGGTTTCTTAAAAAATCCCACCACTTGTCAACCGGTTCTCCACCGGTTCCGGACTCTGGCAGCTGGTTCTAGTTAGTGCTGGCCGATTTCATCGTTTCTATATACCTTTAGTTAAGCCTCCAAAAAAAATTATTATTATTTAAATTTAAATGAAATTTTATAAAAAATATAATATTGATCTCAAAAAATTTAAAAACAAAACTCCTTAAAATATTTTTAAAATATGAAGATTCTCTTTTAATCCTATTTAAAATTCTTGAGTCTTCTTAAAAGTAGGAAAAAAATAGTTTTCATATTTTCTTAAAGTTCATAATTTTGCTTCCAAAATATAAAAATGAGTATACATACATAAAAAAACAAAAAATATACCACCTAAAAATTAAAAACTTGAAAATATGAGTTAAAACATATACAATCCAAAAAATATATTCTTATAGAGTGAAGGAATATGAAATTAAATTACGTCTATTATGTATTTTCTTATAATTATAAACAACAAAGTGTATAATATATAGATATACATACACATAGGCATGTATGCAAACATCCTCATTGTTGATGACGTGTTTTGCACACTGAGTATTGGGCTCAGTTACCTATGACACAAAGAAGATGAGGGGCTCGAGGTTGAAGGGTCATTTCTGATGCCTAAGTTAGATTTTTGTTCCTTGTAGAGAATTCTCGTAAAAAGGAGAATATAAGTCCTGAAGTCTAACCCAATGTATGGCTTTTATAGTGCTCGTCAAGAGGTTACTCTGTATTTTGTGTTAGAGGTCCTATTATATCATACAAGATACCACGTTGTCATCTTTAATGAGGCATGGCCTCACTAGGCCATGCCTTGGTGCCAGGTGGGTGGGTGATGCCATCTTCCATGCACTTTATCAGTGATAGGGGGTTTTGTTGTGATTTTTGTCCATATCTTGTATCCAATCCTTAAATGCAGTGTGGCTCTGGTAGTGTCAGGGTAGGTGGTGTCCTACCTTTTCACGTCACCTAGCTTCTCGTCTAGGCCCTGGCCCTCTTCTCCCTTACGCAATTCATGGGCCAACTATACTATTGAACACTGGGGCCTCCAGGATAAACTTAGCTTAGCTAGGGAGGGATGTAAATATCCCTCCCAACTTGGCCCAGCCGAATAAGGGATGCAAATATTTCTTCCAATTGCCATGCCAATTCCAACTGTACACATACAGTGAGAATTATTATTATTTTGTTTTCTTTTCTTACTCCCCCCCCCCTTTGTGTTTAGCGGCTTATGACATCTGACATGGGGATTGCTTGTCACACGCATATGTCTGTTTTCCCATATTAGAGGTTGTGATGGCAAGATCCCACATTCCCTCATGTGACGAAAATCATAGAACCTGTCACTCCGTCATTTTGTTCTCGATGATACATGTCACTTTCTCATCTGGGCAACCTGATTGTTGTAGTTGCGTAATTAAACCCAAGCCCTGTACTAATCTTACCTTCTTTCTTTCTTAAATCTCTCGCTCTCGTTGTGACTCTCGTTTGCTTCTTCTCTTAAGTTCTTCTCAATTTTCTTCCTTCCTACACCTTTAAACCCTTTCCTTTTCCTTTATCATCCCCCTTCCATGGCACCATATAACACCTCACATTTTGCTTCTCGGGGTTCTCACTCAACCCATTCGGAGAGATCTTCTAGGGTCTTGGGGGCCTAGATTCTCCTAAGGTTTGTGACCAATCTTTGTACTTCGATGGGTATCACTAGTCCCCAACGGTCACTTTTGCAGACTTGAGGTCATTCAAGTCCACTGTCTTTGAGGCTTCAGCAAATTGTGAATAGGAGGTTGACTCAGAGAGTTTTTCCATAAATGTGGCATTGTACCCGTCAATTTTCACCAATGGACTGCGGCTTCATTTTCCACAAAATCTTGGACTTTTTACACTTGGTTCCATTGCAACTTCACTCCAGCGCTTCGAGGATTTTGCTATAGTTTTGCATTGTTTGCCTCATGGTCCTGGACCCATAGGCGATTGTTACCTGGGCTTGACTGCAGAGAGATTATGTTCATACACAGGGTGCTCATCAAGGTGATAACTTGTACAACTTCCACTCTAGCTCAAGATACAAAATTGCTTCCTTGGAGTCTCACTTCTCCAATTTCAAAGATTAGTTCAAGCGATTTTTCTTTGTGACGAGAGAAGCGTAGGAGTTTCCCGCCAGGGAGGATACTCGCCGTGAGTTCCCCATTCGCACTATTTGGAGAATTGTGTTGGATGACAAGGAAATTTGTTGGACCTAGCCAAGTAGGAGTAAGCTTGGCTAGAGGCAATTTATACCTAGGTAGAGGCACACCCAGAGGAGGTCCATTCTAGTGCTCTACTTATTAGGGCCAACATAGACCGATTCTTGATGTCACCAGATTGATCTCGTTTTATTGAAAGATGCCTCCCAATAGGTCAATTCTCTTCTTGAGGGTGGAAGAGGACTTCCAGTGCTAGAGGGAGAGGAGAAAAAGCCTCTGATAGAGATAGAGGAGGCCTAGGAATCATAGGAGTCAGGTAGCAACAACATTAGCTCCTAATCACAAAGGCAGCCTCCAGTGGGCCAATCTTCTTGGGTTTTGTCCATGTCAAAAGTCGCGGATAGCCGCATTCCTTGGTTGGTGTTGGCTCTTCTCGAGCTAGACAACACCCCTTCCCAACCAGTCGGTGTTCCAGTCTTCTACCCCATAGGGCAATGTAAAGCCAATAGGGATTCTCAGCCAACGGGAGGAAGAGCTAGAGATGGCTTTTTTCCCAGCCTTTCTTGACCACCAATTTACTAGGATCAACATAGATCGGTTCCTGATGTAACTAGATTGATCTCGTTTAATTGAAAGACACCTCTCGGGAGATTAATCCTCTTCTCAGGGGAAGAAGAGGACTTCCAGTGCTAGAGGGAGAGGAGAAAAAGCCTCGGACAGAGGTAGAGGAGGCTTAAGGGTCATAGGAGTCAGGTAGCAGTAGCATCAGCTCCTAATGACAAAGGCGGCCTCTAGTGGGCCAAGCTTTCAGTGTTCCGTCCATGTCAAAAGTTGCGGAGCCAGTTCCCAAATAGACGCATTCCTTGGTTGGTGTTGGCTCTTCTCGGGCTAGACAACACCCCTTCCCAACGAAGTCGATGTTCTAGTCTCCTATCCTATAGGGCAATGTAGAGCCAACAGGGATTCTCAACCAAGGAGAGGAAGAGCTAGAGATGGCCTTCTTCCCAGCCTTCCTTGAACACCTACTTACTAGGACCAACATAGACCGGTTCCTGATGTCAGCAGATCGATCTCATTTTATCGAGAGACGCCTCCCGGGAGGTCAATCCTCTTCTCAGGGGAGGAAGAGTACTTCTAGTGCTAGAGGGAGAGGAGAAAAAGCCTCGAACAGAGGTAGAGAATGCCCAGGAGTCATACGAGTTAGGTAGCAGTGGCATCAGCTCCTAATCACAAAGGCGGCCTCCAGTGGGTCAATCTTCTCGAGTTCCATCCATGTTGAAAGTCGTAGAGCCAATTCGCGAATAGCCGCATTCCTTGGTTGGTGTTGGCTCCTCTCAGGCTGGACAACATCCTTTCCCACCACAGTCTGTGTTCCAGTCCCCTACCCTGCCGGGCAATTGTAATACCTGAGTCCTACTACGTAGGTCCTTACATCATTTTATTATTTTTTAAGTTAAATATTTTTAAGATAAATATTTTTATTATTTTATTATATTATTATTTAATTTTAAGATAGGTGTGTTTTTATTTTTATGTAGGTTATTAAAATGAATTAAGGACATGATTTTAACACTTTACAATATTTTTCTCTTAAGCCCTCTAATTTTAATTATTCAAGAAATGGGCTAAGCTTCCCATACCATTGGATGGGTAGGTAAGGGAAATATTTTCTCACACTTAATCCCCACCGTTCCTTTAAGCTTGTGGGGTAAGATTTGACCAAAAAAAAGTGATTTAGTCCTTATCCCTTGAATCTGTTGGCTTCCAAGGCAAGTTTTGACTAAAAGTGATTTAATCCCTTATCTCCCTTCAATCAGTTGGTCACCTAGCCAAAAGAAAAGAACAAGTCTTCTTCCTTCTTCTCTAAGCCAACACCCATTTCTCCATTTCTCTTCTTCTTCCTTTCATCTTCAAGCTAAGAAACCAAGGCTTTTCCTTTCTCCTCTCCAAACCATGAGACCCTAAGGAAAGAAAGGAACAGTTTCCTTCCTTCCCAAGCCATGCCATACCCCTTCTTCCATACCCATTTTTGGGTTTGCTCATTTCTTGGAACCCAAAGCTTATTTTCATCTTCTAAAAAATGAAATCTTGAAGGTAAGAGGATCTTGATTCATTCCCTAGCATGATTTACATGTGGGTTTCGAATTTCATTATTTATCTCACATGGATGTTTCAGTTTTGGGTTTCCAGCCAAGGGTTAGTATTCTCTCTAGTTCCCTAAGCCAAACTCACCTCTTCATCATTTTCGTGCTTTGGGAAGGATTCACCGAAGGTAGAACCCCTAGCTCAATCCATTTGGTGTTAGTTTGATTTTGGAGGCCAACTAAACTGTTTTAAGCTTGTATCTTACCTATAGATAAATCCTTATGTTACAAATAATTATATATGCTCTATTTTGGCCTAAATCGAAATTGTTAAAGTAGTCTTGCTGTGTATATTCCTATATTCGAAAATGCTATGTTGCTATTAAACTTAGTTTAATCATAGGTGATGATTTAAGTGAGGCTAGTTTACATATGTTGGTGCTATGTGTCTTGCAAGAGGATGATTAATAATATGTTTTTAGAGATGTTAGAGGTTCGGTTAGAGGCTTTGCTTGGGTTTTATAATTCTATATCTTGCTTTTAGAAGGTATTAAATGGGTAAAGCATAAGCTTAAGTGTTTAAAGGTTTTAATGTTGCTTAATGGGTAATTTTGATATACTTTATGCTACTCTATGATTAATGGGTTATTTATCTAAGCTATGTAAATATGGCTTGTGTGACTAAACCATAGTGATTGAGCTGAAATATTGCATAATTTAACTATTTAAAACCAATGTATTTTAAATTCCTCATGACATTACTATCGGTTTAAGATAGAAAAATGGTTAATAAGCATAAATTCGAGTTGTGATTTTTAATTGATTAATATCATGTTTATGCTTAATTTTATAACTATGATTTAATGGGACAATATTTCCTCACATATATAGTCTATTTTTGATAATCTATTTATTTTTAATTTATTTTTTTGAGTGTTATTTCTTTCTTCTTATTTTCAGATTGAATAAAATTCAAATGGGATCCGGTTGGAACTTTTGACTAAAAGTTGAGAGGAATGAAGAGAAGGAAAAAGAAAATCAGTGCTTGATTAAATGGGAGAGGGAGATGTGTGGGAGTTGATAGGAGAGCCGTGCTTGACTTGGAAGAGGAGTTTGGCACCGAATTGAGGCAGATGTATATATATATATTGCTGGGCGGAAGAAAGAAAAGAGAAAGTTGCAACAACACATGCATCACTTGGGCCCACGATAGAAACAGCACTCGGCACATGCAGAACATGGACAACGACTCATCAGCTCAACACTTGCAACTCACACATGCATCAAAAAGAGAAGAAGCACATGCAGGAAATGCATCACTCGGACGTGCAGCAGTGCAGCAGAACAACTGGCCCTCAACTTTGATGGAAAAGCAAAACTTCACATGCAGAAACTAACCTGGATAGCAGCAAATCACACACACATGCACTCGGATAGCAACCTACTGCAGAGAAAAAAAAACACATGCAGCACATAGCTCACGCACATGCAGAAACTGAAGAAGCTCGTGCAGAAAGTGAAACATGCAGCCATACACATGCAGAAATGCAATACAGTACATGAAGCAGAAAACAGAAAATCAACAATCACGGCTGGACAGCAAACCGAACACATGCAGAGAATGGAAAAGCATCATTCACGGATGGAAATACATGCAGAAAATGAAAAGTCAGCACACATGAAAAGTCTCTCACGGCAGCTCACACATGCACAGAAAGCACAAATGAAAGAAATCAACAATCACGGCAAACACACATGCAGAAAATAAAGTGTAACGCAACTCATGGATAGAAATAGCAACTCTCGGCAGCTCTCATCACACATGCAGACCCTATAAAACTAAGGGGCTGGAAGCTTAGAAAGACACTGAATTTACTCTGCACTAGAACTTTGCAGCAGCACTTGTTTTGCTGGTTTCTTTTTGTTTCTGTTTTCATTTCAGACTTGATTAAGAGGCAGTTTTTAGTTTTATTTCTTTCCTTCTTGTTGTTTCTTTTCTGTTTACGCTGAAGGTAGCAGAACCAGACAGCAATCTCTTATTTTCAGCTTCAGTTTATTTTTACTGCAGTTTACGTGGAGCAATTTTTATTTTCTGTTTTCGTTCCAGACAGTTTTTTTTTCGGTAGCTCTTTGGTTTAACATGTCATTTTCTTAGAGCTTATTTTTCCGTTTAGCTGGAGGCAGCACAGTAGATCTTTAGTCTTATTTCTTTCCTTTTCGTTTTAGACGCTAGCAGCAGCAGTAGATTAGTCCTTAGCTTTATTTTTTTTTTTCTTGTCCATTTGGTAGCAGACGCAGGCAGCAGCTTCATCTTTTATTTTTATTTTCATTCTAGTTTTCTTTGGTTTCAGACCTTGTTGAATACGGCGAGTTAATTTTTTTACGTTGTTGTTCTTATTTGGTTCATGTTTCATTTTTACGTTGGAGACAAATTTTCTTCATTCTTACTGTTCTTCTTCTCTGTTTACATTTCCTTGTTCCATACAGCATTTTAATTGCTTTTCAGTTCAGCGTTTTTTTTTTCTTTTGGATACTTTTCTCTTTTATTTTCTTTGGAGTGGAGCATCTTTATTTACTTGTTATCTTCTCTTTCACTTTTATGTTCTTGTGTTATTTTCGTATATTTTATTTTTGTTATAGACAATGTTTATTTAATTTTCATAACTTTGTGTTGAACCTTGATTTTGGGCTTTTCAATTTTCAGTACATGTTTATCAATTACTTTCTAATCTAGTTTAATTCTTAATTTAGTTTTATTAATTTCTGAATTTAATCTATTAGTCATTTACATTCCAATCCGACACTCAAAAATCTAAAAATATGAATCTAGTCCATGACTAGTAACCTCTTCCATCCATTGCACATACCATCTGTTTGTTTTCTTTTTGTGAAGTTTTTACATTTTTCAACGAGTTTAATTTTAAGTAACTTTCCCTGAGGAGACGATCTAGGAATTTATTCCTAATTATTACACGACATCCTCCTGCACTTGGGATAACATTAGTGCTACTCATTTTTGAGTGAGTCACATAGCATGGCTGGTTTAAGTTTAGGAGGTTAATTGTGCACGATATATCATGATATGCAAAGCTGTCCAAGTGCCCCTAAGCCCATGCCATGCCAAATTTTGATGTAAAAACAGTCCATTTGCATTGTTCCCCTTTTTGGTTAAATTCTAGCTAACCCAAGAGTCTAAAATATTGATAAGCCAACCTTTTTATAATGAGGGACCATGAGTTAATTTAAAAAGGGCATGATTTCTAAGATTGTTTAGCCTACTTGAGATGCCTAAATCTATTTTTAGCCATTGTTGAGAAATTTTCAGATTTTTATCTTTTAATGTCCATAACCCAAAGTGAGCTTGAACCAAAGAGACGTTGCCTGAAGCCTATGAATTCTTAACTACTCTTCATGTAAGCCTTTTAAAATAACCTTCCAATGACAGCTAGCATGTCTTAATGTTTAATTTATTGTTCTTGTAAGTTGAGGTGAGGAGTAGTCATTGGGTTAACGCTAAGGGTAAAAAGGGCATTAGGTTATAACGTCATGGCTTTCTCTTTTAAAATGGAAGCCTAAAGGATATTGGATGAGTATTGACATATTTATTATTTATTGGAATAGGACCTATTGAGGTTGGAAGTACCGAGGCATATCGAGGTAAGTAGCTATGACCATGCTCTTATACAAAGTTCTCTCATGAAAGAATGTCTCTCTCTCTCTCTCTCTCTCTCTCTCTCATTGCTAATGTTCTTCTAAAAAAGGGTAAATAAATTTATATTATGTACAAGCATTTCTCGGTAGCCCCTGTTAAGCACCCTATTGATTATAATTGTGTGTATGTGTATATGGTAATGCATGTACGTAGGTTCTAGGTCATGAGATTTCGTACATGCTTTCTCAAATAACTAATGCTTTACTTATATGTAAGCATGACATGAAATGCTCTTTTTCAAAAATAAACGCATATGCATCGAACTAAAAAAAGATAATGAAAAAGTTTGACTGCAAAGAAATTAAAGAAATGAAATGAAGATTACTGTATGAAAATACGTAACAGCCATATGAATGGAAAGGGTACCAAAGGACTGGGTAGATTGTAATGCCGAGTAAGTAGTACTGGTGGCCACGGGTGGAGTCCAAGTCCAAAAGACCGCTAACCCCAACACACGGGGCATAATAGTGTGCCGGCCAAATGAAAGTAAATATTATGCATGAAAATATTGCTTAAATGTTATGCATAAAAGTATTGCTTAAATGTTTATGCATGAAAGTATGACTTTTTTTTAAAACTGTTTATGCATGAAAGCATTGTCAGAATCAGCAAATGTTTATGTATGCATGTTTCAAAAAAAAAAAAAAGATTAGATGCTTAGTAAGTTAACAGCATGGTGTACTACTTACTGAGTATTAGACTCACTTTATGTTTATATTTTAAATGTCCAGGTATTGATGGAGAGGCTAAGGAGCTGGGCACTACTAGGGAGGGAGGGGCCGATGCTTAGTAGTCCCTTGTTGGTTCAATTCTTTTGGTGACGACTTATGGTTTATATGTGTGATAAACCGCTCATTCTTTCTTCTATAATTACGAGCTTCGATCCACGTGCTGAGTCTCAATGGCGTGTTTTAAAAGACATCAAGTTGATTTCAAAGCAAGATAAATATTTTAAAACTTACGAGTATTTTAAATATTTTAGAAATATTTATATGTGATATTTTTAGTGTTATTAGACTAAACTTGTTTTTAAATAATACAATTATAACATTTTGATGAGCTGTAAAAATATTATAATTGTGAAAAATTGTTTAAATTAAATATTTTAGTCATTAAAAAATATTACGAGATTTAACTTATGTGGAAAACTCTAAATTAATTTAAATGGTTTTATCCTCTTTGAGTAATTAACGAGACTTCATCATTTTAAATAATGATGAAGGAATATTATTTTATAAACAATATTCTATCTTAATTCCTTTCAGTATTTTATTTTAAATAAAACACTTGTGTGTTTTTAAATCAATGTTTAAACTCACCGATAAATCGTTTTGAAGATCTCATAACAAATGACTTGAATTAAATACACAAGCCCCTCTATTTTTACCCTCACTTTTTCCTTTCCACTTTCTCTCTCCTCTCCCTTACCGTGCGGTTGTTCCTCCCAGCCGACGCCTTCACCAGTCGCCCAACTCCACCTCCACCATTGACAGCTCCCCCTCTCGCCGGCCAGTCCATCTCCACCGGTGGTGAGTCCCACCAGCAACCCATTCTCTCTCCTCCTCCCTTTAACTAAATGGGTATGAAAACCCATTTATCAGCTCCTACCGTCGCCGTACGCGGCCAACGTGGCCACCAACCACCACCAACAGCTTCACCACCTCACGAGTTTCTCTTTCATAGCCTCCTCTTCCTACAACTCTCTCTCTCCACTGGGCTACCTCACGCACATACTCCTCTTTTACGGCTTCACTGTGCACAGCTTCTAGAGCCACCGTGCATGGCCAGCTAGGCGACCAAGCACTACCATCGTGCTCCCTAGCCACCATTGTGATGCCGCTGTGCTCTGCCACCTTAGACCATCATGAGGCCACCTTGATCCTTTCCAAGACTACGTCTAGCTATTCCCAAGCTCAAACCGCCACAGTACATGGTGTTAACCGCCATGTACAACTCATCCGACGCTTTGATTGTGATGGGCAACGAGCAACATATGGGTTATCCCGTCGACGGTATAACCCTCTATTCCTCATTATTTATGATATTAGTTATTAGGTTGTGGACTATGTTGTTAGTAATTGTGAAATTCGTTGCGTAGTTGTGAAGTGAAATGTGGCTGTGTAGTGAAGTGTTGGGTATAATCATATAGTGTTGTGGACTATGCTGTGAAGTATGGGCATGAGGTGTATGCTGTAGTTGTGATGCGGCGTGGTGTGTGAAGGGAGAACACGTGAAGTGTGACGTGTACTCCATATAGTGCAGCGACGCACCATGTGACGTGCGTCGTAGTGATGTGTAGTGTAGAGTGAAGAGAGTACACGTGGCGCGTGCTCTGTATTGTGTAGCGATGCACCGTAAGGCGTGTTACGTATAAAGGGTTGGTTGTGTAGTTTAAGAGTGTAGAGTGTATGGTTTAGCATCGGGAACTATGTAACAGTGTCCCAAAGTAGCTGTGACATGGCCTGTAGTCTGAGGTGACGGGTGTCACCTTGTGGTTGACTTGTGGCTGAGAGTATGTGAAGTGGTGGGAAAGTATCAGAGTAGTGCAGCGGAGGCATGATAGATGTCGTGCTGTGACTTGAGATTTGTCTCGAGCTACGTGACGTGACATAGCTGCATTTGTGGATGTAGTCCTCTCTTGTCAAGTGTTGGGATGAACTTGTAAAGGGGCCGGGATGTAGGAAGGTCCTGCTGACCAGGTTTGAGTAGAAGTTGGTATCGGAGTACGGAGCTTATTTATACAAACGGGCATTCATTGGACTATAAGTTGATCTTAGGTGAAAAAGGGGGTAAAGTACATGTGCCTCTGGCGAGACACGTGTGGCGAACAAGTTTATCATATGTAATGGGTAATCTGTCCTGAGCATGGTTACACGGTGTTTTAGCTCTAGAGTTGGCTTTAAGTTGTATAGCGTGCATGGATGAGAATGAGGATTGAGTAAGGGCTAGGATGCGTAAAGGTAGTGACGAGTATATCGTCTAAGGTTGGAATGCGTGACTCTGTTGGTTGGAATCATGTGTCGGAACATGGAAATAGAAGAATAAGATAGAGGTCTTAGTGTCTTAACCTTAAGGTAAATTGCAGAGGTTCACTTTAAGGAATAAGACTCCGAAAGTTTTAGCATAGTAAATGGCACGTAAGAGCCCAGGGATGGATGGAGAGTGTTCCAAGTGAGGCATAGTTCTATTTCTAGTATAATTACTTATGCATTAGATAGATGATGACATAAGGTTATATGTATGCATATAGGTTGCCATCTGACACGCACATGAATGAACTGCATGGAATGAATATGGCATGAAGTCTAGGTAAGTATTGCGTTCATACTCTTCTAGAGTTTTCTTAAATAAATGAAGATAAAAATGAAATGCTTTTCTTTAAAATGAAAATGAAAGGTTTTCTCTACGAAACACAGTTTACGAAAAAGAAAACTAAGCATAAGTTTTCAAGTATAAGTAAGTAGCAGTCCATTTTCACGCACCCATAGTATGTAAGTGTATGCATGTGGATGGATGATATACATGGTACGTATTGTATGTATGTTCACGAAAAGAAACGAACCAAAGCATTAAAAGATGCATGAACTGACATTTTTAAAGGATGCCATGAAAGAAAAGAAAGAAAACTATTTTTTTTAAATGACTTTATGAATGAAATGAACTAAAGAACTGAATGAAAGAACTTTAAGAACTATAAGGACCGAAAGAACTGTAAACGACTGAATTGACTGAAAAGGAATGAATGGACCAAATGCTTAATGTATGAAGATACATAATGGCCACATAAATGGAAAAGGAAAAGGTACCAAAGGATTGGACTGGGTAGATTGCAATGCCAGGTAAGTAGTATTGGTAGTGCACCCAGTGCTGCACTCTGATGGAATGGATTCCCAACTCTTGGCCACAGGTGGAATCAGGTTCAAAAGACCACTAACCCTAGCACACGGGGCGCAACAGTGTGCAACGGCCAATGAAAGCGATAAGAAAAGAATGTATGCATGTTAAGAAAGAATGCATGTATGTATGAAAAGATGTATGCAAGAATGTATGTAAGAAAGGATATATGCATGAAAAGACTCTTTAAGAAATGAAGGCATGTTTAAAAGAAAAACCCCACCTCGCAATGTTTTAAAAAGAACAAAATGTCTATTCATGCTATGTATATAATATATATGGAGTGATGAATGCATGACTGAAAACCTTTGTTATTATATTTTAACTGTATGAAGTAATACTTACGAGTCATCGACTCATTTTAGATTTTATGTGTACCCTTCCAGGGACAAGATGAACATAACATGTCAGGACAGGTACAACCCAGGGGGAAGAACACGAAAGCCTAGACAAGATATTTTGTACAAGAGACTTTAATTATAAAAATTAATGTTTTCCATTTAATTAAGAAAACAAGTTTTATTTATAAACATGAAGTCTTTTGTATCCTGACATGAAAGGAAAAGAAATTTTAAAAATGAAAAATAATTTCCGTCTATTTTTATTAAAATCATTTTCTAAATGACCCACTACAAAGATGGGTGTTACAATATGTTTTGAGGATGAGTCCCATGTGGGACCGTTTATTTGAATTAACCTTTAGACAATGTACCTTCATGTACAATATAAATTTTATGATGGGGTGATTGTAATAGTATAACTTCTATGATGGGGTGATGGTAACCCCTCATACTTTAACTTAAGTTCCTTTTTGTTTGAACTGTAGGGACTGAGTCCCTTTTTACTTAAAACTGGTTATGTTAGATGAATGAATGATGTACACTTTGGGTAACCTTTATGAATGAATGTTAAATCGAATGTCTATGAGTTGTTCCCCTTTTATTAGCTTAGAAATTCAGAGTACATGCGTGATGCATTTGAGCTCGTCATGTATTATTTTACTTTATTAGAAAAAAGGCATAAAATAATAATATACAGATATAGTAGAGAAAGAACAGGTATGGGGTTATTGCCTCGCCCATGGTAGAGTAAGGTTGTGACAGCAATGCAAAGCCAGCAGGGATTCTTAGCCAAGGGGAGGAAGAGCTAGAGATAGCCTTCTTCCTGGCCTTTCTTGACCACCTCAGGGATTCCTGTGTTTTCATTCCACCACCCAAGGTTCCCCTTGAGATGGTTCCTTCACCCAACACCAGTGACTTCGAAGTGATGGTTGATGCTAGGACCAAAGAGTGCTCGGGCGATACCGAAAGTCTGCTTCCCTATGCCCTGATCCAACCACGGGGTCATCTCCTAGCCATTTCCAGGCTATTGATCTTGACTAGGACTGGGTTTCCATCCCTAATTCCCTATTCTACGTGTCTCCTAAACTCGAGGTCGTCTTGCTGGCGGCCTTAGAAGAATTCGCTGAGGTGGCTCCAACCTTAGCTGACAAGGGGATGTCAGGATAACACCAGGTTGTTGGTGTTATCTCGACCACTTGATTTGACCCAGGAGCTGGCAAAGTTGGGGCAACACAAGAGCCAGGGCCAGTGACTGGGTTACCATTGCTAAGCACTAAGTTGAGGGGATGCCCTAGTCGGAGGCTGCTATTGGGCATGAACCTAAGGGGACATCCGAGCATGAGAGTGTGGTTGTCCATGAGGCCAATAGAATGCTCGTGTTGGAGATGGTGGCTGGCTGTGAGATCAAAAGGGTGCCCGAGCACGAGACAGTAGCCGAACACGAGGCTGAAGGAATGCCCATGCTGGAGACTACGGCTAGCCGCAAGGCTGAGGGAACAATTGAATTGGGGCTAGCGGAAGGCTTCAACGCAGTGAGAACATCTAGGTAGATGTCGAGAGAAGGCATTGTGGGCGGTGCTAGAATGCCACTTGCAGAAGTGAAAATGCTTCTCCCCATGTCTTTTCCTTGCCCCTTGGGTAGTTGGGGCATTGGGGGAAAACCTCCAGAGTTGGAGGAAGTGAAGCACCACTGGCCAGGTCGGGTTTTGATCGAGCTCGGACTGAGGCTATCAATCGAGAAGCTGACAAGTTAAAGGCTTTCTTCTCCTCGATAAGGTTGTCCTCCTTTGGGTTGTTGCAATTTTTGTATTTTCCTTGCTTGATTTGCCTCTTACTCTATCTAGTTCATTCTTCCTTCCAGGGTGTTAACCAACTAGCTGCCTTGGATGGAAAGGGGGAGCTAGAAGAAGAAGTTCGAGTGCTATAGTCCCTCGCCATCCTGGCCCACATAAAGGTCCATCAAGCGAACAAGGAAAGGGATGAAGCCAAGGTGGCCTTTGCCCAGATGTACGTCAGCAAGGGCAAGAAGAAGAAGAAGATCACCAAGTTTCATCGGGAAATGGTCATCCTTCAAGGCGACTTGGCCAACACCTTATTAAAGTCGAGCTCTTAGAGGAGGAGCGAGACAACTTGTATGAGGAAATGGATCAACAGGAGACAGAGCTGGAGGAACTCTGAGTATCGTGTCACCACCTTCAAGCTAAGAAGGATAGGCTGGCTAAGCAACATGGCTCAAACCTGAGGTCGTATAACTAGCTAGAGAAGACTTGGAAGTGCAAGTCATCCTTCCTTGAGGCTTAGGTCAAGGAGGTGAGAGACCTAGAGGCCAAGTTAGTCGTATTCGGGGTTGAGCTACGAACACGAGACTAGCGGGTGGAAACTCTGGAGTCTGAGTTACCTGCTTCACAAGGTGAGCTATCTACACGGGACTTAGAGATTGAAGTCCTACGGACTTCCCTAACAGATGCTCATATGTCTGCACAAATTCTAGAGGTGAAGAGGATCTATGACTGGGCATGGGGTTGTGATTACAAGGAGGGCTTAGATAGGTTGAGGGATCACTTTTTGGAGAATCCCCAGACCGACCTAAGGACCCTCAACTTGATATCTCTTCAACTGGACTGCGCGGCCCTATGCCATGCCAACACTATAGGCCGGAAGTAAATGCCCGATGCTTTCCCAGAGCCTTGAGAGTCTCCCAACTCGCTTATTTTGTATTTTTATTCTCATCCGTTCATTTTTTTTTTTGTTTATGTAAGGATAATTTTCTTCAATATACATGTAGAAGTATTCTTACCTGACTCATTCACCTTTTTTTTTTTGCCATTCTCTTCCTTTTGACTTTATACGTATAAGTTATTTGTTTCCACCTTTATGCAAGTAAGAGGGGTTAGGCAATCAAGTGACTTGACCAGCTTGCTATATGTGTGAATGAGGTCGAGCAATCAAATGACTTATCCCACTTGTTGATAGCGTGAAGAGGTCGGGTTGTTAAATGACTTGTCCCACCCGTTGAATGCGTGAGTGAGGTGATTGAGCCGAAATATTGCATATTTTAGATATTTAAAACCAATGTATGTTAAATTCATCATGACATTATTATTGGTTTTAAATGGAAAAATAGTTAATAAGCATAAATTCGAGTTGTAATTTTTAAATTGATTAATATCATGTTTATGCTTAATTTTATAACTATGGTTTAATTGGACAATATTTCCTCACATATATAATATATTTTTAATAATCTATTTTCTTTTTAATTTATTTCGAGTGTTATTTCTTTATTTGCAGCATAAATAAAATTCACGAGATCCGGCTCTGACCAAAAGCGCATGCTTTACAAGTCTTTTAAAGTAGAGTTGCTGAAAAAAATAAAATGTTGAGGTGAACGTAAAAGAATTGTCGGAAGGAAAATCATGGAGCACGTCGAATGAAGAAAAAAAACTGCTATTCTACGGAAATCGTTCCGTCGGCAATTGTTATTTTTTTCATCTTTTGGGATAAATTCTTACTAAAAGTGGAGTTGACGTTCAGCTTATTTCTTCGGCTGTTGAGTTTATGAAATGAAGTGTCTTTGACTTCTTGGGTGGATGTTTTTAATTGGAAAGGAGTGAGTGTTTGAATTGAGAGTGTGCAGTCGGTGGGTGCATGATTAGAAGTGTTGTGCTGGAGTAATTTGATTGGCTGGAATTAGTTTGGGTTGCTGAAAGTGCAAGAGTTAGGAGAGTTGAATTTGTTGGAGTTGAGAGACGTGGGGGACTTGAGAAGAAAAGTTGGTGGATGTTTTGAATGATGCAGAAACTGATTTGGACAGCAGCAAACCACGGCAAAACTTTAATGCAAGAAACAAATACATGCAGCAGAATTTCCACCGAAAACATGTACATCATACATCACTCACAGCATGCAGAAAAGTTAAACTTAATGCAGAAAGTTAAAGCAAGCTGAAATCACGGCAGCAAACACACTTGCAGCAGAAAGTATCCCACGGCAGAAGCAACTCACGGCAAAGCAGCACATGCAAGCATAATTCACGGATGCAGAGGACAAAGAAAAGTCAAGCAGAAAATCAACTCTCACGGCAGCAACTTGCACCTGCAGAAAAGCACTCAAGGCTGGAATTCAAAACAACACATGCATCACTCAACACAAACACATGCAAAAAGCAGAAAAGTTGGACAGCTTACACATTAAGCAACTCACGGCAGCAGCAACTTACATCAGCAGGAAAGCAACTTTGTGTTGATCCTTGAATTTGGGGCTTTTCAATATTCAGTGCATGTTTGTCAATTTCTTTCTAATCTAGTTTAAATTCTCAATTTAGTTTTATTAATATCTGAATTTAATCTATTAGTCATTTACATTCCAATCCGACAATCAAAAATCTAAAAACATGAATCTAGTCCATGACTAGTAATCTCTCCATCCATTATACATACCATCCGCTTGTTTTCTCTTTGTGAAGTTTTTCACATTTTTTCAACGAGTTTAATTTGAGTAACTTTCCTTGAGGAGACGATCTAGGAATTTATTCCTAATTATTACACGACATTCTCCTGCACTTGGGAGAGCATTAGTGCTACTCATTTTTGAGTGAGTCATGAGGTTGGGTAATCGAATGATTTATCCAACCTGCGTGAGTGAGATTGGGCAATCAAATGACTTGTCCTGCTTGTTGAATGCGAGAGGGAGGTCGGGTTGTCGAATGACTTGTCCTGCTTGTTGAATGCGTGAGGGAGGTTAGGCGGTCGAATGACTTGTCCCGCCCGTTGAACACTTATGCGAGGTTAGGCAGTTGAATGACTTGTCCTGCCCATTGAACACATGAGTGAAGTCGGGCAGTTGAATGACTTGTCTCACCTGTTGATTGCATGAGTGAGGTCTAACAGTCGAATGACTTGACCCACCTTTTGAACACGTGGGTGACTCAACTTTATGGGATACCCCACAAGACCAAACATGTAATTTGAGGAAAAGACAATTTTATTCATAATCTTTCGATGTTTGTTCATACGCTTTCTGGGTACATTCAAAAATATTTTTGCAAGTGCTTCATGTTCCAGGGTTGTTGCAGTTCATTTCCTTGAGAGTCTCATAGCCAATAGGAACCCGGTCCATATTGGTCCTAGTAAGTAGAGCGTTAGAATGGACCTCCAGCCGAGCTTGCTTTTGCCCTGTCAAGTCCAAGCAAACATCTTTGTCGTCTCGCATGACTCTCCAAACAGTATGAATGAGGAACTCCTGGCGAGTATCCTCCCCAATGGGAAACTCCCACCCTTCTTCAATCGCAAAGAAAATTTGCTTTAACCAATCTTTGACGTGGAAGAAGCAAGACTCTAGGCAGGCAACTTTGTATTTTGAGTGAGAATGGAAGCTGCACAAGTTACCGCCTAGATGTAGCTAAATAGAAACTCTTTGGTAGTCAAGTTTGGGTAACCTTTGCCAACAGGTCTCAGGACCACGAGCCAAACGATGCAGTAACATAGCAAATCCTCCATGCATTGGGGTGAAGTTGCAACGGAGCCAAATAGAGAAAGTCCAATATTTTTTGGACCGAACGATAGAAAGAAAGTTGTAGTCCATAGGTGAACATCAAGGGGGTACAGTGCCGCCTTCGTGGCAAAACCCTCTGAGTCAACAGCCCCTTCACGATTCACCAGAGCCTTAAAGATGGTGGAATTAGGCGCTCCGGAAGAGGACCTGAATGTTCTCAAGTCCACGGAAGTGATTGCCAAGGACCAATGACACTCATTGAAGTAATGAGACTCGTAGCTGACCTTGGGGGAATCCAGGGACCCTAGAAGGTCCCTTCAAACGGGTTGAGTGAGAGATGTAAGAAACCAAGAAGGTAAAAGTAGTATGGGGCTTGGGTTTAATTAGGCAACTATGACAATTGAGCTACCTAGATGAGAAAGTGACATGTGTCATAAAAAGTGAAACGACAGAGTGATAGGTCCCGTGATTTCCACTACATGAGAGAACGTGGGATCGAGCCGTCAAACACAACCTCCAATGTGAGAAAATGGATAAATGCATGCATCAAGTAGCCCCCCACGTTAGATGTCATAAGCCCAGACACAAAAATGAAAAGGAGGGGAAGCAAGAAAAGAAAACAAAATAATAAAAATCCCCTTCATACGTGTAAAGTAGGAATTAGCTGGGTAATTAGAATGGATGTTTGCATCCCTATTGGGCTGGGCCAAGTTGGGAGGGATATTTACATCCCTCCCTGCAGGTTGGGCCAAGTTCATCCTAGAGGCCCCAGTGTTCAATAGTACAATCGACCCATTAATTGTGTAAGGGAGAATAGGGCCCAGGGCTTGGGCAAGAAGCTGGGTGACGTGGAAAGGTAGGACGCCACCTACCTTGACATTGCCTAGCAGAAGCATGTTGTGCCAAAGCCACGCTGCATTTAAGTATTGGATATGAGACATGGACAGGGACCATGGCAAAACCCCTTGTCACTGATAAAGCACAAGGAAGGTGGCCACACTCACCAAGTGCCACCAAGGCATGGCCTGCGGAGGCCACACCGCATTAAAGACAACAATGTGGTATCTCCTATGGGATACCTGGGCCTCTAACATGATATACATAGTACCTTGATCTTGACGAGCAATATAAAAACTGGATGTCAAGCTAGAATCACTACAAAAAAAACCATCGCTAAAGTAACTTATTGTGACCACATAAAATCGCCGCAACAAAGTTTGCCCCAAGAAACTTGTTATTATGACTGTCAGTGACCTTATTGCGACACTAATTTAATCCCGCCATAGAATTGTTTTGTTTCATATTTTTGCGGCGAGTATTGTGCCGCCGCAAAAAAACTTAGTATACAAGGTAAAACTAAATTTCAGCCCGCACCTTATTTTCCCTCTTCCCTCCCTGATACACTCAGCCTCTCTTCTGTGTCATCAAACAACCATTCTTTGTTGCTTACGCGCACCGTCCAGCCAGCTGCCGTGCCTTCTAGCCTCCGCTCGATGCCGGTGAGTCTGTGGTTTTCATTGCGTAAGGTATTCTCGCTGTAAATTTATTTTGATTGGGTTAGAGTCTTTTGTTTTGGTAAAATACATTGTCCTACAACTTTTTTGTGGTGGGATTAGATGCATTTTTGTATACAGTTTGCCCTAAATTTGATATGTGCATTTTTGTATATAGTTTGCCCTAAATTGCAATATGTGCATTTTGTTTGCCTTAGATTTCGATTGGCTTACAAATGTAGTACGCCCTAATTTGACTGCTTTTTTCCTATTTCACTGTAAATGTTGTTCCTGGTTTCCTAATCAAAAGCAAATGCATCAAAGTGACTTAGACTATGGAGTTAATGTCCAATCCTAGTAATGGCCTTTGAAGTAGGATGTCTGGCTAAGTTGTATTGACTTTAATTTAAACAATATGAATGCATTTTCTAAGTCTTATTACACATCAATTCCTTATAAAAAAAAGTCTTATTACACATTAATTGTCATTGCTTGTTTGAGTTCATTCCCACCGTATTTATTTTTCTTAAGGTTTTGATATATAGCAACTATTTTTGTCATTTCCCTTGCTCATATTCTTTTACTCTTTGGTCGTTTGCTTGGTAGCGAAATGTAGGATGCTGAATATATAGCGAGCTAGCCATGTAATAGCATTTTTTCTCGC
This sequence comes from Carya cathayensis, assembly GCA_011037825.1. Lineage (NCBI taxonomy): Eukaryota > Viridiplantae > Streptophyta > Magnoliopsida > Fagales > Juglandaceae > Carya > Carya cathayensis. The sequence continues at coordinate 48,491 of QGSO01000291.1, forward strand.
ATGTATTCTGTCAAGTCCCTGCTCATGTAACGTTGTTTGGTCTTGGAATAGATGGGTGAGATTCAATTTGAGAGGGTGTTGGATACTCCTGGTGTAATTTTTCTATCTACTGTTTGATATTTGTACGTACATATATATATATATTCACTTTCTTTTTCATCTCAAGAGTCATGATTCTTTAGATATATGAACTGATTTTAAGTCATTAAACAGACTACTAGCTCCGTTTACTTTTGGGCTCACACTTAGCTGGACCCTGGTGGGGGCCATTTGCATCTTGGTGCTGTGCTTGGCTAGAAACTAGTGGTCTCGTTTTTGGAATCGGCACATGATCGGTATATGCTTAATTCTCCGCATTCAGCACTGAAGTCTGAGGTGAAAAACACACTTTTCATAATGTCTCCCAATCCCAATCTATCAAAATTGATACATTGCATCCTCAAAACTATGCCCATTAACATAAAATAGTTAAGGTTGTGTTAAATCACTTTTTTCTTTATCTATCTTAACAATCAGAATTGGACTGTGATGTTATTTTTCCGGTTTTGAAGTTGAAAGTTGAAAGATGCAATGTATCAATTTTAGTAGTTTGTGATGATGTAAAATGCAGACATCTAGAAGTAAGAGGATGGAAAGTGTATTTTTCAGGAAATTCAGTGATAATGTTAAGTAGTTAGTTATCAATAATGTGTTCATAGAGTTAAATATATATGATGTTTGGTAAATGTAAAGAATGTACATTGTGGTTGACTTTGAGAACGTACTAAAGAAAAATATACATGTTTACAGCAGTTGAGATCAATGAAAAAGGCATCGGGTTTTGAGAAGAAGAGTTGAAGAAGGCAGTTTTGAGATCATGAAGAAGATAGCTTCCAAGGGATGATCAAGGCGTGCTTAGGAAACCCTAGTTACCTTGTATTGAAGATGGGAGGACAACTGTAAAACAATATTGATATATTGTGGGATGTTAACTTAGACTAAACTGTCATTAATTTCAATTTGAGCACTTTTCATTATTAATGTATGATGTTGGGGATGTTTAAACCATCTATATATATATATATATATATATATATTTCAATGATGAATTCATGATATTGTATGCTTATTAGAAAATATAATTGATCAAATGTATTACGGATTAAATTGATGTTGAAAGCAGGCTGAATTCTATAATCATCACAGCATTTATTAAAAAAAAAAATTCAATTCATTTCCGGCAATTTCAAGGAAAGAAAAATACAGTAGAAAATATACATTTCGGCGACAAATGTTTGCCGCAAAAGTTGGTTTTAATCCACTCTATTATATTCAGTCGCGTAGTAGGTATGTCCGGTTCAATAACTTAAATTCGTCGCCGCAAAAGAAATAACTTGCGGGCTCGTTTTGGAATTGCGCCAGGAGCTTCTTTATCTCACTCAACAACTACTTCCCGGGGACATGAAATGAGCCGCGAATATAAGTTCCGGCGAGTTAATTACTTTTAGCGGTGAATTTATGCCGCCGGAAATATAGGTTTTCCTTGTAGTGAGTTTGGGACTTATGTTACGTTGCTTGCTGGAATTTTCTGTAAGGAACAAAAATCTAACTTTGGCATGAGAGTTGACTCTTCAATCTCAAGCCCCACATCTTTGTGTTGCAGGTAATTGAGCCCAATATTCAGTGTGCCAAACATGTACAGTTCGTCAACCGTCATCATTGTATACATTAATATGAACCCTCCGACATAGAATTTCTGGTTTTTCCACTGTACATAACCGATGCGATATTTCCATGTTCTCTTTTTCTTAAAATTGGACCATTTGATTCGGTTAGGCGATTAGAAATACGATTGTATTTTTTCGCAAATAACTTAAATGGAAAAAGATGTAATAAGTAAAATGTGATAAACTAGTTAAATTTTTTTAATCTTATTTCTAATTTCCTCGTATCATGACCGAGGTACTGAAACCCAAAAACATCGAGAATTATTAAAGTCGTTCGACTATTCTATCTGTAGCCTCAGAAAGATCTTCGTAAAGCTTCATTCCATAAACAACATCTTTCAGGATTTGATCCCCATAGCTTCCGATCTTCGAATAGCATTGCAGCTCGTACTCGAGGGCTTCGTTCACCAACATTTCAGCTTCGTCGTACTTGCGTTTCTCCAAACTCGAGGTCGCCGAAGACAGCTCTTTATATGCAGATGAAAAACCTCGGCCGCACTCTTCGAAGACATTCTTCATGGCTAGATCTGCGGTTCCTGAAGCCATCTCCGACATGTTTGTTGCCAAGGTCTTTGCGTGGTTTTGGAGGCAGTTCACCATTATCGCCGCGATTCCTACTCTGTCGGAGTTTTTGGAACGTTGGTCGGATTTCAGACACTGGATGCAAGTGGATGGTACCTCCGCATTGTGGCATTCGATTTCGATCAACTTGTCGCTGCCTCTAATGGGATTAAGAGCTTGGCCAAGCAGCAGTAGCGGTGGAGTTAGCAGAAGTTGCAGAACGATGAAAACTGTGAAGAAAGTAGCCATGGTTTCTTGTTTGATGATAGACAGCAATAGGTATGCTTATTCTCTCAACGTTTTATACTTGAAGATCGAGAAAGAGGAGCCTCAGATAAAGACAAATGTTTGTAGTTACCTAAGCAAATGGGCTACTACTATTAGTGTTAAGAGAAAGAGAAAAGCTTGTAATGCTTTTTTAGTGTTAAGAAAGTAATTTTAAAGGTATTAATGTATTTTTTTAATTTTTTAAAAGTATTTAAAAATATTTAAAAACTGAAAAAAAAATTGAAAAGTAACTAGCAATCAAATAGAGCGTTGCTACTCAGGTAGCAGAGTAGCCCACTCCTTAAAGAAATGATATTAGTTGAGAAATGATATTTGTTGCTGTGAAGTGCGTAAGTACTATGTAATTTTTTTAAAAAATATAAGTAAATATGAGACTTATATAAAAAAAACATAATTTTTTAATAGTAGATCTTACTATTTTTCAAAACTATTACTCAACACTTACGCACTCACGACTATATGTAGCATTACTCTTATAATAACAATAATAATAATAATAATTATTATTATTATTATATTCTTTTAGTTTTTCTATTAAAATTTTATTTTTTTACATATGAAATGTGTTGTATAATATTTAGAAATTTATATAAATAATATAATCAATATTATAATATTTCTTTTATGTATTTGTCTCTCTTTTTGAGGTTTTAAAATAAATAGACATGAAACTACACAATTTGAACACCTATGAATATCACAAAAATTAAACAGGTTTAGGTACGATGTAAATGAGTTAATTGTGTGTATGCAAATCTCGTATAACCCAAATAAATAAAAGTATTTTCGCCATTTTAACCTTAACCCTAAAATATTACACGGGCCTCTAATTAAGGTAGGTTTGGATATAAAAGTATTTAATTATTTACTTTCATTTCATCTAATTATTACAATTTTTTTAAATACCCATACAAAATATAATAAATAATATAACTTTTTCAAATCTTAAAATAATAATAATATTAAAAAATAATATTTTAACAATATTTAATTTTACTTTTATCTCAACTCATCTTTCTATCCAAACTATGTTAATATATACAATATAAAATTATGTTGATTAAATTACGTTCAAATTATTTACTAATTAAATAGATTATGCAAATTGTGTCACATAATTTTTTATTTATTTATATTAAGTTATATTAAATTTGAAGAATCAAATCTTTTTATTTAAATAAATCATAATTTGATTGATCAATATAACTGAACGTTGGCGACTCTCACAAATACCATGCACCAACATGAATAGGTACCCATCAAATTTAACTATATGTGGACCGTGTTTACCATTCTTAAAGTAGGAATTGTAAATAGAATTTTTTAATTATAAAAGGATATAAAAATACATGAATAAGAGATAGAAAACCTGAAATAAATAAATATTTTATATTTTTTTTATTAAGAGGACGCCGCACAAAATAACGATTTTTATAGAACCCGAAAGTGAGATTATGGTACCACGATTGTAGGACATGGCAATTATAGTGACTATATTTTATCTTAAAGGGGCTATAGGAGAAGTCTAGACTCGTCTTCACCATCTTGTAACCAAATGAAACAACTCTTATAATAAAAAATTAGAAATTTTTTTTTAACTCCATCACGTTATACCTACACGCTATCCTTAAAAAGTGAAGTACATGTGATGACTCGCTTTGCCACTAGCATGAAACTCCAAGTCATGAATATCATTCATCACTCGCTATCTACAAACTCAGCCCTTTATTGGTTGTTTAGGCTTCAACTGTTAATGCCTACGTTATTTTCTGTCTGATGCCGAACTCGAATTACGAAGCGTAACTGAAAAGTAGGTAATGTCAAAGGAGTATGCGTTTCTCTACTAGTGTTACTTTTATTATCCTCTGGCTTCTTCTGACAACAGTTTCGATTCCCTTTCATAGTCACGTTTATTTTATCTTTAGACGGGAATGAAAATAAAAATAAAAATATTATATACTACACTGATTTTTTATTTTTATATTATTATATAAGATATGATATATTTATTAATATTAGATAATAAAAATTTATCTAATAAAAAATTATTTAACGGTGATAAATACGTCACATCTTATATAATAATATGAAAATGAGATAGTAGTATAATATATACCATTTTTAAATAAAAATAAAGAAAAATCTTGGAAAATAAATAAAAAGGATAAGCTGTTATACGTGTAATGTCTCAATTGAGTATTATAGTGGATGGGATCTAATTCATTTGAGGATGCGATTCTTATAATTTTTAATGATTTTAAATATATTTAATTCAACTAATCATTTTGAAGTATAAATTCAAAGGTAGGTTTCTAAATGTTTTTTATTTGGCGCTTCAGTCAAATGATTTCTTTTTAAAAATGATTTTTTTTTAATGCTCGTGATTTTGGGGGGCATCTCATATTGGTAGAACTACCTTTTATTTTATACTAGATTTTGATGATTGAGAAAGTCCACCAATTTGTTTTTTGTTTTTTTGATAGGAAATCTGCAAACTTCATTCATAAAACAAGCATTACAATGATGAATCAACCCAAATAGCTTGGGATATACATTCTGGAATAACATCCCACCATAGAGCTATATCATCAAGATGCCATGCAAACTTAGCTAGAGTATGTGCTACACCATTAGATTCACGGCCTCTATACTGAATAAACCAAGCTGGAAAAGAGGATAGAAGGGCCTTGATTTCATGAATAAGAGAGCTCCATAGGGTTGAAGATCTTCCATCCTTTTTGAGTTCTTCAATAACAAGAAGAGCATCACTTTCAATTTGAAGCTCATCAATACCTAGAGGAATACATAACTGAATCCCTCTCAAAATAGCAATCAGCTCTATCTCCATTGGGTCAGCAAGAGCATTTTCTGGTTTACTAGCAGCAAAAGTCACTTGTCCCTTATCATCTCTTAAAACCACTCCAATACCAGATCGACATTGATCACTAAAGATTGCTCCATCCACATTAAGTTTCAATGAACCTGCAGGAGGTGGCTGCCATCTGCAACTATACTTCTGTTTTCTCTGTTGTGCTTCCTTTACTGCAGTATGTTCCTGATATAAGGTGAGAGCATGCTGAATGACTTGGTCTGTTGTCAAGAGGTTGTTTTCAAATATCTTTTGATTTCGCCTATACCATAAGCCCCAAGCTATTAAGAAGAACTTCTCTAACTCCCCTGCCTTTTTCCTTCTCATAACTAATAGAGCTAAGTGCAGACAGTCCACTCTAGGAGATGAAGCTGTTATGATAGGAAAGAATTGATTCCAAGAGTCTCTAATTAGAGGACAGTAAAATAGAGCATGATTCAAATCCTTCTGTATGGCACCATTGACAAACAACATTATCAATCACTTTCCGAGCTTTAAGATTCTGCAAAGTAGGTAGAATATGTTTACATGTCCTCCATGCAAATACTCTTACTCAATGAGGTATATTAAGCTTCCATAGCAGATTTTGGTCTGTAGTAGTTGAACTTTTAGCTTTGTTTCTATCTGTATCCATAGAGTGAAAAAACTGATAAGCACTTTTGACAGAATACATCCCACTTTTCTCATGTTCCCATACCAAAGAATCAGGAACCTCCTCAGAAGACAATCTGATAGAAAGCACCTCATTTGCCTCCCTTGCTGGTATCAAACTTCTGACCTTCTCCATATCCCATCTTCTTGGATTCTGCATCATCAAAGATGCCACAGAATTAACCCTCTCAGAAACTGAAACAGTTGCAGTTATAGGAGGAGTAGGAACCAACTTGTGATTTGGAAGCCAATAATCTTCCCAGATATTAATAGATAGACCATTCCCAACACGCCACCTACATCCCTTAAGGAGATAAGTTTTAGCTTCCCAAATACCTCTCCAAACAAAAGAAGGGAAGCCTCCTAACATTGAATCTTTAAAACTAGAAGTAGGGAAATATCTAGCTTTAAAAATTATATGAAGAAGAGATGATTCCTGAGTCATAATCCTCCATCCTTGCTTAGCTAAAAGGGCCATATTAAACATCTGTAAATTCTTGAATCCCAATCCACCATTGAGCTTTGATTCACACATTTTCTTCCAGCTTATCCAACATATTTTTCTTTCATCTGATTTTTGTCCCCACCAAAACCTTGCCATCATCCCTTCCAATTCAGAACATAAAGACCTTGGTAGTTTAAAACAGCTCATAGTGTATGTTGGTATAGATAAGGCCACAGCTTTGAGTAAGATCTCCTTTCCCCCTTGTGATAAAAGCTTCTCTTTCCACCCTTTCATTTTGGCCCACACTCTATGTTTTAATGTTGAGAAAGCTTAATATTTACCTCTTCCAACCATAGTTGGCAAACCAAGGTATTTATCATATTGTTGAAACTTGTGCACTCCCCAAAACTGCATAATCTCATCCATTTGGGTCTGATTAACATTCTGACTGAAGACCATAGAGGTTTTTTCACGATTAACCTTTTGACCAGAGGCTTTCTCATAGATGCCAAGCTGATTTTGGAGGATTAAGCATGTTTGCATATTAACTCTACTAAACAGAACCACATCATCTGCAAATAACAGATGATTTAGCTTGGGGGCCCCTGTGATGACCCGCTTTTACGTGTATTTTTACTGAAAGAATATTTTAATTTAATTAAAATAATAGTTCTTTTATTTTAAATTATCGGATTTTAATTGGATTTTATTTGCTGTTGAGTTTAAAATTGCTGTTCAATTTATTTTAGCTCGTTTTTTGTTTTAAAATTTAATAGTTGGTTTTTACTAGTTATTTATTATATTTTAGCTTGACGTTGTGTTTAAAATATTTTAAATGGTGTTTATTTATTTATTTGATGTGGTGTTTAATTTATTTTAGTCGTTTTATGTTTTTATATCGTTTTCGGCGGAACAGTTTTTGGATCCCGGAAGTGAGGATTGGACCTCATTTCTTTTCTTTTCTCTTTTTCTTTTTCCCTTTTCCTTTTCCTTTTTCTCCTTTTCTTTCCTTTTCTTCCTCTTTCTTCTTCTTTCTTCCCGTTTTCTCTCTCCCCGCGCGCTCCTCTCCCTTTTCTCCTTACCGCGCAGCCACCTTTGGCCGGCCATATCTCCGCCGTCCGGTGGAGGTGTCGTACACCACCCCCGCCATTCTCTTCCCCTCCCACCAGACTACATCCCCACCAATTTTCAGAGCCATCGGACCCACCGTTAGCCGCCACGCACGGCCTAAAGTTGCTGCCCCAGCCCAGTTTTCTCCTCTGTTTTTCCTTTCCGCGCAGCCTCCTTCGACCGCCCATATCTCCGCCGTCCGGTGGAGGTGTCATACACCACCCCCGCCATTCTCTTCCCCTC